>SCLH01000426.1:49503-71674 GCA_004367855.1 Oikopleura vanhoeffeni | reverse complement strand
GGAATGGAATTTCCAACTCGAGACGAAATAAATTTAGTCATTAACACCAAACGACTTCCTTAATCGGGTTTCGGCTCGAAAGAGCTACATTTTATTCAGTCATTGTGTGTGAAGCTTCATATACTTGGGAAGGATGTTATCTGTATTAAACCGATAATTATTAGCAAATTCATTTTGAAAATCGAAATTTTTAATGACGAAATTTTATCTTTTTCATATTTTTCTGCAAGCTTATGGTTTTCGCGGCCTATTAATTTTTAGGTTTTTTTTAATTAATTTTTTTGAAAATTTGTTTGAAAAATTTTTTGTTGAATTTTTGTTGTGGGCGTTGTTAAAAAATTAAAAAAAAAAATTTTTGAATTTTGAAATTGTTGAAACGCCCACAAAAAAAATTTTTGTTTCGAAAAATTTTCAAGCAAATTTCAAAAAATTACTTGGTTAAAAATCCAAACCAAATGTTTTCAAATTTTTGTTGTTCATAGAGCCCTTTCAGCACTGTTTATATGGTATTGCCTCAAATCAGCAACTTAATGATCTTTCAGTAAAAAAATAATTCACAGTTTGAGACCGTATGAGCTTGTATTTTAAGCAAAAAACCTGTTTTTTTTCCGAAAAACCTGTTTTTTTGTCATAATTCGATTTTTTATGAAAAAAAAAAATTTTTCGAAAAAAATATAGATATCATTAAACGCGCAATAAATTTTACAAACAACCCTAAATCTGAAAATGCAAGCCCAATAGTTGATTTTGGCCCAAAATCGAATGGTGGAATGCTAGCATCCTTCACCAGAATCAAAAAGTTTACTTGCAGTTGACAGAGAAGGTTTAGTCTCCCGTATTTTTTTTCTCATTTATTCTTATCTGCCCGTTATCGACCCTTCCAGTCCAGCTGGAGTAGAGGGCTATTTTCCCAGCAATTCCAACATTCTACACACAACCCCTTAATTAAGGCACCTACTACTCGAAAATAGGTAAAAATCGCCGATTTCTGTCGGTTTGTCTTCTTAGACGCAGTTCTCTTAGACACACACGACAGTAGTACAAATAACATACCAATTTCCCGGTCTTTCATAGCAAAAAGATAAGAGAAAAAATTTGACCATGAATTTATTTTAGATCTGTTGTAAAATATGAAATTACATAAATTTATAAAAATATGACAATTTTTTAGCTGACCTTTGTGAGAATATGGCAAAGTTACTTGCTCCAAATCGTATTCATTTTGAATCATTTCGTCGAATTATTTTCGGTTTGGAAAGTAATAATGCTACCTAAATATTGATCAAGTCGAACTTTAATCGTTTTTCTTGGGCATCCAAAATTCAATCTCCATTTTTCAAAAATTTTCAATTTCTCAAAAACTGTATTTCTTCATCACTGAAAAAAAAATTTAGGTTTAAATAATGAGTCTTCAAAATATGACAATACAAACGTTTATCACAATAGTGATTATTGGAATGCGGATGGGGGAAATGCGAGTTCGTCATATAATTATTCCAGTCTTCGAAATTTTTCTTTAGATAGGGTTAGTTAGAAAGGTAACCAAAAGGCTCGTATTGAAAAAAATCTGTAATTTGACCATCTAGTGTCCAAAATTAGATGGCAAAACATGTCTCGTGAAAAACAACGCAGATAAGTATATTTTAGTTCGATGAGTGCCCCAGTTAAAAAACATAAGTAATTGCAATTTGACCCTTTGGGAGGTGTCATGATATGTATAAACAAAAAAATTCTAACAATGGTTGTCCTAGCCAAATATAAAACTAAGTAATCATGTGTATTTTTCCTATATCTGTTTTTCCGATTAAAGGTTACTGACCGGTAAACCGGAAAGGATCGAAAAAAATCAGAAAATGAAATTCGACACCTGCAAATGTTTTGTCTCTATTTCACCAGCGTAAATCAGAGTTTCCAAACATGAAATATGACTCCTCGTCTATACATTCAAAGAGTCAATTTTCGGCGGAAATTAATTTTGATAACATAAATACCTTATTTTAACACATTGTCTGCACTGTCTGACTTGTCCAAATATCTCATTCTCAACAAATGCGAAAAATTATTTGAACAATTTCCGCAGACACATCTTCCACATCGTCGACAGTGGTGCCTACGGGTTAAAAAATCAAAACGGTTGTTGGCATTCTTCACATTCTGGTTGATCTGGGGAACAGCTTGGCTCTTTTAAATAAAATCTTGATTCCGGGCCAGAAAGGATGATATCACTATGAGATTTTTCAAATTAGTCCATTTGGTCTGCTCATTTTCTAAAAAATATAAAATTAGAGTTCGAAATCAGCATCTACATGTACATGAAAATTAAGTAGATATGAACTTGGCAGTGAGACAGACTGTTGTAATCAAAAATGAGAAAAGAGCCAGTATTTTTCATAAATTCTAGAGCATTTAGATAAATGTTTCCAAAATCATGATACGTAAAAGAGATATTGGGCTGAAGGTTTTCATGAAATTTAACTTAAAAAATATATTTTCACCGTTGTCGTGTGTCTTTAATCACATTAATCGGTAAGGTTCAATACATCATTATGGTCTTTTAAAGAGTATTTGAAAAATGCATTTGGTTTTGGCTAAATTTTTGTCGTTTGAATAAATATTTAAAATTTTGCGTAAAAAAATACAACTTCAGAAGTTCCAATACAATGTATTCGATTTCAAAAAAAATCAATAATACCGCATGTTAACTTTAAACCATGCCTAGAATGCGCACCGTGAGGATTTAGGTACAATTAGGCAACTTAACGCAAACGGTTAATTTTGTTTGAAATTTTTGATTTGACTCAACATTTGGTTAATTAATTTTTTTACACAACTTTGTAAGTTTTTACATTATAAGTGGGAGCAAATTAAGGGGTTAATTCCGCAGAAAACAATGTGTTTTTTTCTATATATTTTTCGGCATTCTTACCGGTGAAAATGCCGTTTTAACTCTAAATTGCTGGTTCCAATGAAATCGCGGGATTCTTGAATTAAGTCGACAATCGAGTTATGTGATTGGTCACTTTCTCAAAGTTAGGACGCGTGATGTAAAAGGCCAGTAGGATAATTTTCCGATATAGTGCTGAAAGTCTAGAGATTAATTTCACACTACCATACCAAATATCTAAGTGCGCTGGATGCGCAGAAATTATTTTAATGATTTACATTTTTCGCCTACGCATTTTGTTCAAGGATCGTGATTCAATTTAAGTTCATCAGTGATTTTTCGTGGTACGCTTTGGTGTGTATAAATCAAAATATCAAGGTAGAAAGTCTTTAATTTTAATTCGTGTTATAAAAAGTGACTCATTTTGTGGACACTGGAGGCCCAAAAATTTATTTGAATGCTTAAAATCGGTTTTCCTCGAGTTTTGTTAACCAGGGTTGTAAACTCAAACAATATATGTCAACAGTTATGGATTGGTCAGAAATTTTACCGGTTCGCTCCCTGATTATAAGGTAAAGTAGACAGTGTCTACTAACACCCATTTTGTAAAAAATCAGTAAGTCCTCAAAAAAATTTGAAAACTACGATTACGGGGTGTTGGACAAAAATCCATCAGAAAAATGTGGTGAATATACTCACCAGACCGGTTATTTTGGTACAATTTGACCAAACTAATTTTCACGGTTCGCACCCTAGACATGCTCATGTTACCAGCCTATATGATATAGGCCCTATATCTCTAAGAATTGTCAAAGGCATCTTCTTAATTCACTTGAGAAACTTCATGAAAATAAATTTAAGCTAAATGCACCCTGGGCAAGAATGCAGATTATTATCAATAACGTATCACAAAGCTGCAAAGACAATTTTCACATTTTCGGCATTTACACAATTGCCTGCCTTCATCAATTGTCATGGGAATAAATCCACAGCCAACGCAAGCATCGATCAATTCGATAATTGCCTTTCTTTTACCATTAATTCAGCGTCTGGTTTTTACCAGATCGTCGTCTGGAATGCAGGATCGGACTCGGCGGGTGAATAAGTGGTGATAAGATTGGCGAGATGAGGCGCAGAAACGAGGCAGAGTTTGCATACGTTACAAGTTGTGGCAATTCTAGAAAATGTTTAGATAAAACGTTTGAGATAACAATATACTGAAAGATAGAACAAAAATCCTGAATCGTAAGGAATTAATTAGAAGCGCGGCTAAATTTCGCACACTATTTTGACATTTTAGCTTTCTGGACATATATAGTCATATATAGACTAATATAGACCAGCAATAATTGTATTCTAAAATTTATTGTGAGTCATGGAGGCAAATAAATTGAGCCTCTTTTTTAAATAGGTAAAAAGTGAAACTGTTTCACACAAAAAATCGCATAAAATTGCCATATGAAAATCCTATTTTTTTGAAATTATTTGTTATTCATCATTTATTTTTATCACTTTAAGATAAAGAAAATATCATAATTATTTACTAAGAAAAGTCTTCAAAATTTCCAACAAAAACATTTTTCAAGACTCAATTCAAAATCTACGTTGCTTTTGATAAAGCACAACTCATCCGATTACATTCTTGGATAGCTCAAGCTGAGCACAAATATCTTGTGAATGATAAAAAAAAAATTAGTCCTCGGAGCAATTTATCTATATTTTTTACTAAGAAAATTGTTTAATTATTAGTTTTTTCTGAAAAAAATTGAAAACAATGGTCGGATTCTGACCAATTTTTTTTATTTTATTATTCACAAGATATATGTGCTCAGTTTGAGCTATCTAAGAATCGGATGAGTTGTTTTCAAAAGCCGAATTATATACAAATTTTGGCTAAAAATCTAGTAAAAAAAAACCAGGAGCCCTCGTACTACCAATAGATAGAAATTGAGAAAAAATGTTAAGTAGTAGTAAACTTAAGTAGTTTTTGGCATTAAGCGTGCCACCCTTTCCATGGAGATTACGGGAAAGGCATAGACTATAAGGCATGCCGCATAGTGAGTATCCAGAAACTGATTTTTGTATTTCATGCGACAAAAAGCTCAAAAGAGAAAATTTCTTAGTTTTATTTGCCATCCGGTTCACCGGATATAAGCGTGAATGTCATTTTTCGCGGTGCAAATCTCATTAGACCCATATTTTTTTTCTAGAAATAAGTCGGAAATTTTTTTTGTTTGTTTATCTTTATATCACTGTCTATGTATTTAGTACTTTTACTATAGAAATTTATATTTTCGATCATTTCTGAAAAAAAATAAGTTTAATTTTTTTTCAAATTTTATACAAAATTGCCTGTATATGATAAATACCCAGTTACCAGTTAGGTGGCGGGGCATTGTTTGCCACGGAAGTTTTGCGGGGAAAAACAATTGAGTAGACAACAAATTTAGGAAAAATTGTTTTCCCGGAATTCACGAAAATAGCTGTATTTTGAAAATTTCCGGGGCAAAATATAATTTGTTTGTTTTGACCCGCAAATTGCACTGATAAGTGGGTTTTGGGACGATTTTCCCGGCAATCATTTTTTGTTTTACCTTTCGTTGGTAAATGAGCCAATTTATGAATAAAACAATGTTATTGTGTTGAAAGTTTCAACTTGAAACAGTACAATGTTTTTCAATAAAAAAAAATATTTTTAAATTATTCCTATGTTGAAAGTATTAGATTTAGGGTTAGGTTAACGCGTGTCCAGTGTACACGGTAGGGAAGTTTTTTCAATATAAAATAATATTTTAAATTTACCCCCATTTTTTATAGTATTCATTTGAGAAAAAAATTTATCTGTTAACAAAAATTAAATCGAAAAACAACTTATTTCACGTCTAAAAAGTTTTGCCCCGGAAAAATCAACACAAACCCGTTTATTCTTAGTTTTTCCGGGGCATAAAAACAACAAAAAATATGCCCGCAAAAAGTTGCGAAAAGTGCATTTTTCATCAAATTTGCGGGGCAAAAAACAACAACAAATGAAAATTCGTCGGAGATTCTAGAAAAAAGAAAATATTTTAGCAAAAATGCCCCGCAAATGACCAAAAAAATTGAGCTTTTTTAGTCGACAATTGAATGCAAAAACTCGTTGATCGATATCGACTATAGTTTCGTCATGAGAAGGGTGGCACGCTAAATACCGAAAACTACCTTAAATCATTATAATTTACCTTAATCATTATAAATTTGATGAAATTCGTGTGTATTTTACAATATAACGTACGAGCGGAATGACCACTCTGTGTCCAATCAGCGCAGTATGAGTACGTTGGTTAAACCCTTATACAGGTGATCATGATTTCAGAAAAATAAATATAAACGCACAAGATATTTTCTACCAAATTTGTCTAAAAAATAAAGCACGGAAAAAATTATATTTTTAAAAACATTTCTTTCCCGTTTTTTGAAATCAAAAAAAATTCATGGAAAAAATTAGCATGGCTAAAGAAACCTTCACAGTTTTTATTTGCAAAATGAACTCATAATTTATGTTTCAAAAACCTTTACCCTATTTTTGCATTGTGGACATAAATATCGATTATTTGATTCCATGAGGGGAAAGCCCATTCTGACCAAAACAGCCTGTTTCGTCGCAGTATCTCTCGGTGGCCTCGATAATAGTTCTAATTTCTCAACAAATTGAGTGAGCGTCCAATGGCACAAAATAATCACCATTTGTTTTTTCCGCCAATCGTCGCCAAATATAAACTTCGGCAGATAAAGAAACAATCGAACATCGAATACCGGCAGCAACCGCTAAAAATAATAATATTCTTAAATATATTCGTGAAACTGCCAATTTAATGACGATAATAAAAATTAACATTTATCTGTATAATATATATGCAGGTATTCAGCGGTAAAACAACAGTAGTTGATAGAAAATCATTGGCCTCACGGGGTTATTGAGCAGAAAAAAAAACGATTCCGGTCAAAAAAAAACATTTCAGTGGTCAGAAATAAGTTTGTAGAGGGTGGTCATGTCTGATTTTATAAAGGGCTTAGAGGCATTAAAAATGCTCCAAATTGATACGGGGTGATAATAAATGAACCCAATCATCAAAATTTTTTTTTCGAAATTTTCGCATTTTTTCGATTTTTTCCAAGTATTTTTTAAAAGACGGAGTTAAAAATAACGTTGCTCGAATTAGACCACTAAACTTCAAAATATTTAATTTCTCTTCAGTGTTTCCCCAGCTTTCTTTTGGGCCTACTTTCGAAAAAAATCAAAGCACTTTTTTTTGGAATTTTTCCACGTGACCTTTTTATCTAATTTATAATTTAGCCGAAATTCAAAGGAAAATTTTATACAACGAGTCTGAAATTTGCCTTCAAAATGTTCCTTATCTATCCTTAGTGAGCTGTTTCATCTTTACTTTAGTAATTTAAACCAAATTTTCAGAAGAACATGATAAATGTGTTTGTTAACATCCCCAAGCTTGTTCTTGGCTGCAACCGGTATTATTACCGGTAAAAATCCACAAAAATATTCTATTGTAGATATGGAATCAATATTCTGGATAGTTAAAAGTAAGAAATTTGCCCGCTGCGCATCCAACCGCGAAAAATATTTTGAAATATATCGTGAAAAGTGCCAAATTAATGATGATAATAAAACTTAACATTAATCTATATTTAGGTGCGCAGCGGTTAAACAACAGAGAACTACAGTAGTTGATACAAATTCGTTGACCACTGGGGGGTTGTTGGCCCAGAAAAAACGATTCCAGGAAGAATTTTTTTTTTGGCCATCTAGTGGTCATAAAATGAGTTTTTAAGCGTCCATTTGGAGCACTGACTTTAATTTTCAGCATATAAAACTTAATTTATCTGATTTTTCAGAATGAGGGCCGTTGTCACAAAAAAATTTGCTACATTCTGAAAAAAATAATTTTTTGAAAAAAAACATTTTGAAAATTTGTGAAAATTTTTGGTCATTTTGTAGGAATATCGGACTCTAATTTTTTCTTAAAAATTTTCCCCGCCTTTCCAGTTTGATTTTTGTCAAAATTGTGTAAAATTTTCAGGAGAACAAGAAAAAACTAAAATAAAAAAAACCCGACAAACCCTACCTCACCAGCCCCCAATTTAAACAAAAAACCGGTATTTTACCGGTAAAAAATCGGATTTGTGAAAAAAAAAAAAATTTTTATTGTTTCACTTTGAATTCTGCCCGAAGTTTTTTTTCTAGTTTTTCTTTAACAGCAACAATTCAAAAGTTAGAAGTTTGCCCGCTAATAAAGGCGGAAACATACATCATATAATTTTTAAATAATGCCATAAACCTTTTATCAAGAACTTTTTTGCGAATATATTAACAAACCTTTCTTGGTGTTATGGTATATGTTAAATAGTGTTTTAAAATGGACACATCAACTTCGATGACGCTTACGGGCCACATCAACTAATTGTCGGGTCTATAATTGCCTGAAAAATCCGCGCAAAAATTCTGGTTCCGTTTTCCTATCGTTGACAAACCTGTTATTAAGTTTTTTGTTAACAAGTGTATAAACATGAATGAATACGTTTTTAGACATAAAAATTCAAAAGAAGAGGGGTAACTAAAAACGGGATCCCTTTTTACATTCAGGCTTTTTGAAACAAAAATTTCAAAATGAGTGTGCGACAGATTTGACTTTTGACCAAGTGGAAAAGTTTTTTCATTATGAAAAATTTAAGAAAACTTAAATTTTGGAATTTTATTTTTCAGCCATTAGTCTTAGAATTTTTTCTTGTTTCGTATGATATCCATATTGGGTCACTGAAAAATCTCGAATTTTGAAAATTGTTGAAAAATCTTTTCGAAAATTTAAAAAAAAATCGAGCCTGAGCTTTTTAGTTCCAGTTGAATGCAAAAAACGTCTGTGGTGAAAGTGAAATCTGTCGCACTTTAACAAAAACTACCGTAGGTAATTTTTTAGGTGGGCCCACCAGTATGGCAACATTTCATACCTTTCATAAATGTTCTGTTTTATTAAATTTGAAACAAAATTGACCGAGCATAATCAGATTGAAAAGAAAATTTCTGAATTTCATTTTTACCGCTTAAAAACCGAAGGAGATTTTTTTATAATTTTTTTTCCTGGTAATTATTTGATCACGTCGTACTTTTCCGAAACATCTTTGTTTTATACAATTTAAAGCAAAATTGACCGAGAATTAACACGTGTGAATTGACAACATATTTTCTTACCAGTTTTTCATGGCCGAACCGCGATGTGAGCCACCTTCACTCAAAGAATATCAAGACATCGAAGATAATACCTTGCGTAAAGGAGATTAGACAGAGTATAAGTTCTCACCAGAACATCACCAGTAGTTTTTTTCCTTCCTTTCCACTTGCATTCTGAGAAATTACAATTATCTGCCCGAAAATTATCGACCCATCAGTTCCAGCTGGAGAATAGAGGGCTATTTTCACCCAGCCCAATTCCAACCATTACCACCCCACAACCCCCTTAATTAAGGCACCTACTACTCGAAAATAGGTAAAAATCGCCGAATTTCTGTCGGTTTGGTTTCTTAGACGCAGTTCTCTTAGACACACACGACAGTAGTACAAATAACATACCAATTTCCCGGTCTTTCATAGCAAAAGATAAGAGAAAAAATTTGACCATGAATTTATTTTAGATCTGTTGTAAAATATGAAATTACATAAATTTTATAAAAATATGACAATTTTTTAGCTGACCTTTGTGAGAATATTGGCAGAAGTTACTTGCTCCAAATCGTATTCATTTTGAATCATTTTCGTCGAATTATTTTCGGTTTGAAAAGTAATAATGCTACCTAAATATTGATCAAGTCGAACTTTAATCAGTTTTTCTTGGGCATCCAAAAATTCAATCTCCATTTTCAAAATTTTCAATTTCTCAAAAACTGTATTTTCTTCATCACTGAAAAATAAAATTTATGGTTTAAATAATGAGGTCTTCAAAATATGACAATACAAACGTTTATCACAATAGTGATGTATTGGAATGCGGATGGGGGAAATGCGAGTTCGTCATATAATTAGTCCAGTCTTCGAAATTTTTCTTTAGATAGGTTAGTTAGAAAGGTTAACCAAAAGGCTCGTATTGAAAAAAAATCTGTAATTTGACCATCTAGTGTCCAAAATATAGATGGCAAAACATGTCTCGTGAAAAACAACGCAGATAAGTATATTTTTAGTTCGATGAGTGCCCGCAGTTAAAACATAAGTAAATTGCAATTTGACCCTTTGGGAGGTGTCATGATATGTCATAAACAAAAAAATTCTAACAATGGTTGTCCTAGCCAAAATATCGTTAAAACTAAGTAATCATGTGTATTTTTCCTATATCTGTTTTTCCGATTTAAAGGTAACTGACCGGTAAACCGGAAAGGAACGAAAAAAATCAGAAAATGAAATTCGACACCTGCAAATGGTTTGTCTCTATTTCACCAGCGTAAATCAGAGTTTCCAAATCATGAAATATGACTCCTCGTCTATACATTCAAAGAGTCAATTTTCGGCGGAAATTAATTTTGATAACATAAATACCTTATTTTAACACATTGTCTGCACTGTCTGACTTTGTCCAAATATCTCATTCTCAACAAATGCGAAAAATTATTTGAACAATTTCCGCAGACACATCTTCCACATCGTCGACAGTGGTGCCTACGGGTTAAAAAATCAAACGGTTGTTGGCATTCTTCACATTCTGGTTGATCTGGGGACCAGCTTGGCTCTTTTAAATAAATTCTTGATTCCGGGCCAGAAAGGATGATATCACTATGAGATTTTTTCAAAATTAGTCCATTTGGTCTGCTCATTTTCTAAAAATATATAAAATTTAGAGTTCGAAATCAGCATCTACATGTACATGAAAATTAAGTAGATATGAACTTGGCAGTTGAGACAGACTGTTGGTAATCAAAAATGAGAAAAGAGCCAGTATCTTTCATAAATTCTAGACATTTAGTAAAAATGTTTCCAAAATCATGATACGTAAAAGAGATATTGGGCTGAAGGTTTTCATGAAATTTAACTTAAAAAAATTTTTCACCGTTGTCGTGTGTCTTTAATCACTTAATCGGTAAGGTTCAATACATCATTATGGTCTTTTAAAGAGTATTTGAAAAATGTATTGGTTTTGGCTAAATTTCTGTCGTTTGAATAAATATTTAAATTTTGCGTAAAAAAATACAACTTCAGAAGTTCCAATACAATGTATTCGATTTAAAAAAATCAATAATACCGCATGTTAACTTTAAACCATGCCTAGAATGCGCACCGTGAGATATTAGGTACAATTAGGCAACTTAACGCAAAACGGTTAATTTTAGTTTGAAATTTTTGATTTGACTCAAAATTTGGTTAATTATATTTTTTTACACAACTTGTAAGTTTTTACATTATAAGTTGGGAGCAAATTAAGGGGTATAATTTCCGCAGAAAAACAATGTGTTTTTTTCTATATATTTTTCGGCATTCTTACCGGTGAAAATGCCGGTTTTAACTCTAAATTGCTGGTTCCAATGAAATCGCGGGATTCTTGAATTAAGTCGACAATCGAGTTATGTGATTGGTCACTTTCTCAAAGTTAGGACGCGTGATGTAAAAGGCCCAGTAGGGATAATTTCCGATATAGTGCTGAAAGTCTAGAGATAATTTCACACTACCATACCAAATATCTAAGTGCGCTGGGATGCGCAGAAAATTATTTTAAATGATTTACATTTTTCGCCTACGCATTTTTGTTCAAAAGGATCTGAATTTTTTTTCAAAATTTTTGAAATTGTTTTTTTAAGCATTTTTTTGTGCAAATGTAGCAAATTTTTTCGTGAGTACGGCTTTGGTGTGTATAAATCAAAATATCAAGGTAGAAAGTCTTTAATTTTAATTCGGTTATAAAAAGTGACTCATTTTGTGGACACTGGAGGGCCCAAAAATTTATTTGAATGCTTAAAATCGGTTTCCTCGAGTTTTGTTAACCAGGGTTGTAAACTCAAACAATATATGTCAACAGTTATGGATTGGTCAGAAATTTTACCGGTTCGCTCCCTGATTATAAGGTAAAGTAGAAAGTGTCTACTAGACACCCATTTTGTAAAAAATCAGTAAGTCCTCAAAAAAATTTGAAAAACTACGATTACGGGGTGTTGGACAAAAATCCATCAGAAAAATGTGGTGAATATACTCACCAGACCGGTTATTTTGGTACAATTTGACCAAACCTAATTTTCACGGTTCGCACCCTAGACATGCTCATGTTACCAGCCTATATGATATAGGCCCTATATCTCTAAGAATTGTCAAAGGCATCTTCTTAATTCACTTGAGAAACTTCATGGAAAATAAATTTAAGCTAAATGCACCCTGGGCAAGAATGCAGATTATTATCAATAAACGTATCACAATAGCTGCAAAGACAATTTTCACATTTTCGGCATTTTACAAATTGCCTGCCTTCATCAATTGTCATGGGAATAAATCCACAGCCAACGCAAGCATCGATCAATTCGAATAATTGCCTTTCTTTTACCATTAATTCAGCGTCTGGTTTTTTACCAGATTCGTCGTCTGGAATGCAGGGATCGGACTCGGCGGGTGGGAATAAGTGGTGATAAGATCGGGCGAGATGAGGCGCAGAAACGAGGCAGAGTTTGCATACGTTACAAGTTGTTGGCAATTCTAGAAAATGTTTAGATAAAACGTTTGAGATAACAATATACTGAAAGATAGAACAACAATCCTGAATCGTAAGGAATTAATTAGAAGCGCGGCTAAATTTCGCACACTATTTTGACATTTTAGCTTTCTGGACATATATAGTCTATATACTAATATAGACCAGCAATAATTGTATTCTAAAATTTATTGTGAGTCATGGAGGCAAATAAATTGAGCCTCTTTTTAAAATAGGTAAAAAAGTGAAACTGTTTCACACAAAAAATCGCATAAAATTGCCATATGAAAATCCTATTTTTTTGAAATTATTTGTTATTCATCATTTATTTTTATCACTTTAAGATAAAGAAAATATCATAATTATTTACTAAGAAAAGTCTTCAAAATTTCCAACAAAAACATTTTTCAAGTTCAAAAACTCAATTCACGAAGCAATAACGGGGCTCCCGGTCGTTTTTTACTAGATTTTTAGCCTAAATTTGTATATAATTCGGCTTTTGAAAACAACTCATCCGATTACATTCTTGGATAGCTCAAGCTGAGCACAAATATCTTGTGAATGATAAAAAAAAAATTAGTCCATCGGAGCAATTTATTCTATATTTTTTACTAAGAAATTGTTTAATTATTAGTTTTTCTGAAAAAAATTGGAAACAATGGTCGGATTCTGACCAATTTTTTTATTTTATTATTCACAAGATATATGTGCTCAGTTTGAGCTATCTAAGAATCGGATGAGTTGTTTTCAAAAGCCGAATTATATACAAATTTTGGCTAAAAATCTAGTAAAAAACAACCAGGAGCCCTCGTACTACCAATAGATAGAAATTGTGAAAAAAATTTAAGTAGTAGTAAACTTAAGTAGTTTTTGGCATTAAGCGTGCCACCCTTTCCATGGAGATTACGGGAAAGGCATAGACTATAAGGCATGCCGCATAGTGAGTATCCAGAAACTGATTTTTGTATTCAATGGCCGACAAAAAAGCTCAAAAGAGAAAATTTCTTAGTTTTATTTGCCATCCGGTTCACCGGATATAAGCGTGAATGTCATTTTTCGCGGTGCAAATCTCATTAGACCCATATTTTTTTTTCTAGAAATAAGTCGGAAAATTTTTTTGTTTGTTTATCTTTATATCACTGTCTATGTATTTAGTACTTTTACTATAGAAATTTATATTTTCGATTCATTTCTGAAAAAAAAATAAGTTTAATTTTTTTTCAAATTTTATACCAAAATTGCCTGTATATGATAAATACCCAGTTACCAGTAAGGTGGCGGGGCATTGTTTGCCACGGAAGTTTTGCGGGGAAAAACAATTTGAGTAGACAACAAATTTAGGAAAAATTGTTTTCCCCGGAAATTCACGAAAATAAGCTGTATTTTGAAAAATTTCCGGGGCAAATATAATTTGTTTGTTTTTGACCCGCAAATTGCACTGATAAGTGGGTTTTGGGACGAAATTCCGCGGCAATCATTTTTGTTTTTACCTTTCGTTGGAAAATGAGCCAATTTATGAATAAAACAATGTATTGTGTTGAAAGTTTCAACTTGAAACAGTACAATGTTTTTTTTCAATAAAAAAAATATTTTTAAATTTATTCCTATGTTGAAAGTATTAGATTTAGGGTTAGGTTAAGCCGTGTCCAGTGTACACGGTAGGGAAGTTTTTTCAATATAAAAAATAATTTTTAAATTTACCCCATTTTTATAGTATTCATTTTGAGAAAAAATTTATCTGTTAAACAAAATTAAATCGAAAAACAACTATTTCACGTCTAAAAAGTTTTGCCCCGGAAAAATCAACACAAACCCGTTTATTCTTAGTTTTTCCGGGCATAAAAACAACAAAAATATGCCCGCAAAAAGTTTGCGAAAAGTGCATTTTTCATCAAATTTGCGGGGCAAAAACAACAACAAATGAAAATTCGTCGGAGATTCTAGAAAAAAGAAAATATTTTAGCAAAAATGCCCCGCAAATGACCAAAAAATTGAGCTTTTTTAGTCGACAATTGAATGCAAAAACTCGTTGATCGATATCGACTATAGTTTCGTCGTCAGAAGGGTGGCACGCTAAATACCAAAAACTACCTTAAATCATTATAATTTACCTTAATCATTATAAATTTGATGAAATTCGTGTGTATTTTACAATAATAACGTACGAGCGGAATGACCACTCTGTGTCAATCAGCGCAGTATGAGTACGTTGGTTAAACCCTTATACAGGTGATCATGATTTCAGAAAAATAAATATAAACGCACAAGATATTTTTCTACCAAATTTGTCTAAAAAATAAAGCACGGAAAAAAATTATATTTTTAAAAACATTTCTTTCCCGTTTTTTGAAATCAAAAAAAATTCATGGAAAAAATTAGCATGGCTAAAGAAACCTTCACAGTTTTTAATTGCAAAATGAACTCATAATTTATGTCAAAATACCTTTTACCCTATTTTTGCATTGTGGACATAAATATCGATTATTTGATTCCATGAGGGGAAAGCCCATTCTGACCAAAACAGCCTGTTTCGTCGCAGTATCTCTCGGTGGCCTCGATAATAGTTCTAATTTCTCAACAATTGAGTGAGCGTCCAATGGCACAAAATAATCACCATTTGTTTTTTCCGCCAATCGTCGCCAAATATAAACTTCGGCAGATAAAGAAACAATCGAACATCGAATACCGGCAGCAACCGCTAAAAATAATAATATTCTTAAATATATTCGTGAAACTGCCAATTTAATGACCATAATAAAAATAAACATTTATCTGTATAATATATTTGCAGGTATGCAGCGGTAAAACAACAGTAGTTGATAGAAAATCATTGGCCTCACGGGGGTTATTGAGCCAGAAAAAAAACGATTCCGGTCAAAAAAAACATTTCAGTGGTCAGAAATAAGTTTGTAAGGGGGTGGTCATGTCTGATTTAATAAAGGCCTTAGAGGCATTAAAAATGCTCCAAATTGATACGGGGTGATAATTAAATGAACCCAATCATCAAAAATTTTTTTTCGAAATTTTCGCATTTTTTCGATTTTTATCCAAGTATTTTTTAAAAGACGGAGTTAAAAAATAACGTTTGCTCGAATTAGACCACTAAAACTTCAAAATATTTAACTTTCTCTTCAGTGTTTCCCCAGCTTTCTTTTGAGCCTACTTTCGAAAAAATCGAAGCACTTTTTTTCTGGAAATTTTTCCACGTGACCTTTTTATCTAATTTATATAATTTAGCCGAAATTCAAAGGAAAATTTTATACAACGACGGACTCTAAATTTTGCCTTCAAAATGTTCCTTATCTATCCTTAGTGAGCTGTTTCATCTTTACTTTAGTAATTTAAACCAAATTTTCAGAAGAACATGATAAATGTGTTTGTTAACATCCCCAAGCTTGTTCTTGGCTGCAACCGGTATTATTACCGGTAAAAATCCACAAAAAAATATTCTATTGTAGATATGGAATCAATATTCTGGATAGTTCAAAAGTAAGAAATTTGCCCGCTGCGCATCCAACCGCGAAAAATATTTTGAAATATATTCGTGAAAAGTGCCAAATTAATGATGATAATAAAACTCAACATTAATCTATATTTAGGGTGCGCAGCGGTAAAACAACAGAGAGAACTACAGTAGTTGATACAAATTCGTTGACCACTGGGGGGTTGTTGGCCCAGAAAAAAACGATTCCAGGAAGAAATTTTTTTTGGCCATCTAGTGGTCATAAAATGAGTTTTTAAAGCGTCCATTTGGAGCACTGACTTTAATTTTCAGCATATAAAACTTAATTTATCTGATTTTTCAGAATGAGGGCCGTTGTCACAAAAAATTTGCTACATTCTGAAAAAAATAATTTTTTGAAAAGAAACATTTTGAAAATTTTTTGGTCATTTTGTAGGAATATCGGACTCTAATTTTTTTCTTAAAAAATTTTCCCCGCTCTTCCCAGGTTTGATTTTTTGTCAAATTGTGTAAAATTTTCAGGAGAACAAGAAAAAACTAAAATAAAAAAACCCCGACAAACCCCACCTCACCAGCCCCAATTTAAACAAAAAACCGGTATTTTAACCGGTAAAAAATCGGATTTGTGAAAAAAATATTTTTTTTATTGTTTCATTTTGAAACCCGAAGTTTTTTTTCTAGTTTTTCTTTAACAGCAACAATTCAAAAGTTAGAAGTTTGCGCGCTAATAAAGGCGGAAAACATACATCATATAATTTAAAATAATGCCATAAACCTTTTATCAAAAACTTTTTTCGCAATATATTACAAACCCTTTCTTGATGTTTATGGTATATGTTAAATAGTGTTTTAAAATGGACACATCAACTTCGATGACGCTTACGGGCCACATCAACTAATGTCGGGTCCTATAATTGCCTGAAAAATCCGCGCAAAAATTCTGGTTCGTTTTCCTATCGTTGACAAACCTGTTATTAAGTTTTTTGTTAACAAGTGTAAAACATGAATGAATACGTTTTTAGACATAAAAATTCAAAGAAAGAGGGGTAACTAAAAACGGGATCCCTTTTACAATTTTCAGGCTTTTTGAAACAAAAATTTCAAAATGAGTGTGCGACAGATTTGACTTTTGACCAAGTGGAAAAAGTTTTTTCATTATGAAAAATCTTAAGAAAACTTAATTTTGGAATTTTATTTTTCAGCCATTAGTCTTAGAATTTCTTCTAGTTTCGTATGATATCCATATTGGGTCACTGAAAAATCTCGAATTTTGAAAAATCTTTTCGAAAATTTAAAAAAAAAATCGGCCTGAGCTTTTTTAGTTTCCAGTTGAATGCAAAAAAACGTCTGTGGTGAAAAGTGAAATCTGTCGCACTTATAACAAAAACTACCGTAGGTAATTTTTTAGGTGGGCCCACCCTTCTCATGACGATTATGGGTCATAATCTAAGTGTAGATTGTCATGGCGCTGCATCGTAAATAGCATGAAATAGTGAATTGTGAGAAATATAAAAAAAATTAGAAATTGTGTTGTTTAAAAGTTTAATAGAGTATAATAGAGAAGAATTTATGAAAAAGAGAAAAAGAATCGCATGTGCCGTTCGTGAGGTATACTTTTTTTTTGTAAAATATCTTCATTTTGCCTATATTTACTATGAGCAAGGAATTTTCAAAAATAATTTCGGCGAATTAAGCATGATTTATAAAAATATGCTTGGTTTAAATTGTAGAGATTTTTTCTGATCAATAATATCGCATATGTGATTTTGGATACGTGATATGACGGTATACTCAATGAAAGAAATACCAGCAATTAGTTTTATGCATTTAAAGGTTGATTTGATAATATGTTTCTAGAAAGAATCAGTTTTTTGACTTCTCAAGGTAGCGGACTTACAATATACAATTAGAAAATAAACGTTCACTCAATTCTCACAAAAGATTATTGAGTTTTAAAAACGGCCTTATTTTTCCCCAGCACATTACTGGAAGCACCCACAATCCCTTAACCGTGTGAGCACAGAAAAAAAAGTTCCGCCAAGGCACCGTCACTCTATATAGGTGACTGTTTCAACCGCCTATTACAGAAGCCCAGAAGTAGTTAGAGTTTCATTTTTTTGCAAAGGAGTTCAAACGATATATTTTTGCATCCGACATTTGATATTTCTAGTAATTTTGATTTTAGTTCTAGAAATTACTGATAAGAGCAAGTACAGCATTCAGGTATAAAGCACCGTGTGTGTACTTAATTTGTTATTGAATCTGAGCACAATGATCTGACCTATGTCATCTGTTTTTTCTGATTTGATTATTATATAATTAATCAAAAATTATTTTGATAATAGGTTTAAAATTTGATGAAAAAATCACAATTTTTCATAAAAAATGGTTATTTTCCGCTATAAAAGCAGATAAGTACACTTCTGATATTATTTCTGGTCGATAACTAATCAAGTGACTCTGTGGACAATATTAATTGCTCGAATTAATTTTTAATAATTAAAAGATTTTTCGTAAATACTTAAATTGAAAAATTTTGACAATATCATGCTTTTGAAAAAAAAATATCTGTTTCTGTTATAATTAACTTTGTTTTGAGTGTCAACCATGGACAAAACACTTTCCTAAAACTGGCTATTTTCAAATTTTTAATTACGCAATAGTGCATTTAATTTTTTTAAGTAAAAAGAATTGGAAAAAATCTCAAAAATCAACCCTCCGTAAAATTTGAACAAAATTTCAAAAAAAAAATAAGTCACTTTTTGAAATCCTTGCAAAATCTTTATAATGTATTCGAAGGAGACAATTCTACGTGGTTTTTTTGCATATTTTTAGTGATTTTAAATATGCAGTCACCTATATATAGGTGTGTGCTCACCAGGTTAAAGAGTACCCCACGCGGTTTTATTTCGGAACTCAGTACATGAATAGAAAGCTAATTTGTTATCGCATTCTCATTCTTAGTTATCGGTTTGATCCTAAAGAAATTTAAAAAAAAAATTTTCGATGTAAAAAAATTTCCTATTTTTTCTAAGTATAATTTCCTTCTATTGTCTGTAACTTTTAAAGTTGAAAACCCGTGAGCGCTGATTTTGTTGCATGAGTTTTCACTTAGATTTCAATTCTTAAAAAATAAAATAAAAAATTTTAATTTTCGAAAAAAAATTCTGAAATTTTCCTTAGATTGATAAAATCGACGTACCCCAGCGGGTTTTTATTCGGCTCTCAACATGGTAGAAAGCTAATTTTCATCGCATTCTCATTTGTCTATGTTCATCAAGAAAATTAAAAAAAAATTTTCGATGTAAAAAAATTTCCTATTTTTTCTAAGTATAAATTCCCTTCTATTGTCTGTAACTTTTAAGTTGAAAATCCGTTTGACGCTGATTTTTGTTGCATGAGTTCATTTGATTTCAATCTTAAAAAAAATAAATAAAATTTTTTAATTTTCGGAAAAAAAAAACATTCTGAATTTCTTAGATTGATAAAATCGACGGACCTATATTTCGGCTCTCAAACATGGTGATGCTAATTTTCATCTCATTCTTATTTTGTTATCGTTTCATTCCAAAAAAATTAAAATTCGATTAAAAAATTTCCTATTTACTTCTAAATGAACTCGTCATTTCAGTTATTCGATCAAGGATACTGTTTTAATAAGAAAACACCGATACATACATTTCACTGTGTAAAAACCTGCTGTTATTAAAAATATGAATTTGTTAAACTATAAAAAAAATTATATGCTTCCTTTCCCAATGAAATATTTAAACTGTATTTTTCAGGAAGCAAAATTTGACTGCGCATAAAACCATAATTAAAAGATAGCTGAATACTTGAGCGCATAAAATCACGAGCTCGTAATTTAAGAAAGTGCTTTGTTCCCGAAAAAAATTGCTTACTGTGCTCCAAATGAAATTGAACTACGCTCATGGTATCAAAAACACCATTTTGAGGACTTTACAGTGATTGTAGGCAAATTAAAGGAAAAAAAATAATATCTGAGCGCATAACTTTTTTTAACTAGACAATTTAGGTATGCTCACAAAAAATCAGAAATTTATGTTAATACATCGCTAAATGAAATTGAACAGATAAAAGTCGAAAAATGACTTTTTGGCCGTAAAAATACCGGTACGGATCATACAAAAACTTTTTGTCACTTTTTTCGAAAATTCAGACAAATATCTCCTGGGTCTTAGAACATGAAACTCAACGCAACTTTTATTCAGCTCAGAACAAACGTTTGAAATCACTAATGGCGTGGGGTATCCCTTAAGGGTATCCCGGTTCCTACATTTTCTACATTTAAGGTAGTTTTTTTTAATGGCAGCCTTCATGACGATTACGGAAAACCGTAAATGCAATCGAGAAACGTTTTTGCATTCACTGCCGACTAAAAAAGCTCAATGGAGAAACTTTTTATCGCACACCCGGTTCCCGGTAACCGGAGAATATATTATATAAGCATTTTCAACTGAATACTTATAAATTTGAGAATAAAAAACGATCTCGTTTTTTTTTCCAGGACATTCATCAAAATAAAGTTCAAGCAGTTAATGTCTAGATAATCGTGATGTAAGAACGAAAACATAAAAATTCAACTTCCTGGGCCACCAAATTCGAACCTACAAAATTACTTTCCGGTTTATATCCGGTAAAACCGGATGTCAATCAACTTAATAAAATTTCTCTCTATTGAGCTCTTTTAGTCCGATCGTCATGGAAGTGGTGCCTTAAAAACTACTAAGGTACTTTTTTTTAGGTGGGCCACCCTTCTCACGATTCGAGAATCGATCAAGGAGCAGAGTTTTTTGCATTCAACCTGCCAACTAAAAAGCTCAATGGGAGAAATTTTATTAAATTGATTGAATATCCGGTTCCGGATATAAACCGGAGAATAATTTTTTGATAGGTTCGAATCTCGATGGCCAAATTTTTTTTCTTAAATTTGCCGGAAAGTTAAATTTTTATGTTTGTTCATTCTTATATCACGATTGTCTACACATTTACTGCTTGAACTATATTTTTGACGAATTCCTGGAAGAAAAAACGAGTTTCAATTTTTTTCTCTCTAATTTTATAATGAAAATACGTATATAATAGATCTCCGGGTACCGGTGAACCGGTAGTTTGAATGAATAAGACAAAAATTTCTCCATTAAGCTTTTTTAGTTGGCAGTTGAATGCAAAAAACGTTTTTCGATATCGCCTATGGTTTTCCCATAATCGTCATGAGAAGGGTGNTGAACCAAGAGTCGGCCATTAGGAATCGGTAGACTCTGCTCTAGTCTGCTTTATTTCACTCTTTCAAGTCGGTTTCAGAGCACATTAGGTGAATTTTTTTAGCTTTAACCCCTAGGCAACTCTTATGAGAGTGACGCTTAGTCCGAGATTGGCATTAGATACCAGCAAAAAAGCTTGAAAATGTTTTAGAGCAGTGCAAACGATTTAAAGGTTATTTCCTTTTCGCCTTATTTCAAAACAACGTAATTTTCGGAATGTAACAAGCCCACGGGGTGATGAGCAAGATTTTGCAAGCAATTTTTTGAATTTCGCTGTAAATCGACAAAAAAGTGCGCAAAATCGAAAATTTTGAATACGAAAGTGGGAATTAGACAATTTAACTGCCACCAAAAGATTCCTTGGGTACGGTTTGCTGGAAACGATATTAGCAACGATGGTCTGATTTTGAACACAGCGGATTCTAGAAAAAAAATAAACTTTTTCATCAAAATTATTTTTTGATCTCTAGCACCGTTTCTGTTCAAAATCAGACCATAGTTGCAAATATCGTTTCCAGCAAACCGTACCAAAGGAATCTTTTGGTAGCATTTAAATTGTCTAATTCTCACTTTCATATTCAAAATATTCGATTTCGCGCACTTTTTTGTCGATTTANTTCATAATCAGACCATAGTTGCTAATATCGTTTTCAGCAAACCGTACCAAAGGAATCTTTTGATGGCATTTAAATTGTCTAATTATCACTTTAATATTCAAAATTTTCGATTTCGCGCACTTTTTTGTCGATTTACAGCCAAATTCGAAAATTCCTTGCAAGATCTTGCTCACCACCCCTTAGGCTTGTTACATTTCGAAAATGACGTTGTTTTG
>SCLH01000426.1:5531-16881 GCA_004367855.1 Oikopleura vanhoeffeni | reverse complement strand
TAGTGTGATAACCAGACATGGGATTTATCTCTTTTAAATTGTTTATGATAAGCAGTAGGCCAAAAATTGCAGAATTAATTATCAGATTTAATTAAAAAAAACTTTTCAAGGGTACGGTAAATAAGCAACGAAAATGACTTTTTAGCCTTTTTCTCAGAGTCTTGAATTTTCCATTTTTCTCTATTTTTTCAGAAATCACTCGCGTAAAAAACAAGAGTTCTAGCAACAGTAAGTCATTATTATTTGAATAAAAAGATTCTCCGAAGACTTTCCTAAAAACTGATCTCCTCAGAAAAATTTTCTTGCAAGTTTGACAAGATTAAAAATTAGCGATCAAAGGTTTTTTCTGGAGAAATTGGCCAAAAAAGTCAGAGAAAATAACTTTTGAACGGATCATCGAAAATAATTTTAAGTTAGATTTCTGAACTTCTTGGAGCAAACTTTATCTAAGATTTTTGCTAAATTTTTATTTTTAGAGCGCTAATTCTCCCCTTTGAGACGTTTTTAAACTTTTCAAAACCTCATTTGAGGTTTTGAAAAGTTTAGAAAAAAAATACCCGCCACCGTTAAACTTTAAAGCAAAAAAATATCATTTTTGATAACAATTATGACTGCTCTATAATTTATAGACTATAAAAGACGAATTCTTTAATTATGTTTAGGCTGGCAGACATATTTTCCAGTGCCGTTTTTCACAGTATAATAAAGAAATTTCCGAATGATGTTAAAGAGAAATCGAAGTCAAGGCAGCCGCTGGTCACTTTGATATCTACAGGTTTGTTTTTTTCATTTGACTTTTCAAAACCGTCTTCTGATTCTATAAAAAATTTTTCAGTTTTGATGAAAGTTTGCTTTTTACAATTCTGACTATATGGCAGCAAGAAAAAATTGGCAGCAGATCACGAAAAAACAGATTCTATAGATACGATAGATTTGTAAGTTAATTATTAGCATTTCACTATTATGAAAATATTCAAATTTGGCGCTATAAATGTAGAATCAACAGTTTCAACGCTAAATGTCAAAGTAGTTATTTGCTCACCGAAAAACGTCTTATTAACTTGTTCATTTGAATGACAGAGCCTAGATTCCAAATACAGTATTGCGTGTTATTGTAAACGCAGTTTTTTAACTTTTCTTTAGATATGAATTATTTTTGGACAATTCGGAATGCACGTGTTCATAGCTGTAGAGCCAGCATTACGAAGGAGATGGACTCTACGGGAATGTTTTGCAGAGCCGGATCAGAACATAATCAAAGATGTGAATAAGATCGAACGCAGAAGGTAAATAAAATGATATATCAAAATATTTATCAAAAATATGAATGGTTTTGTTAGGTGCGCCCTAGTCGCGTGCAAATTTGGCAGAGATCACAGTATTAATTTGTCCTTGCGGTATTAAAATGACTTCTAAAAATCGCATTATTGATTCTATCATCAATGCTGAGAACTTATTTTCATTTTTAGTATAATAAACTTTATTTTTTTTCAATTTTTTGACACCGGCCCGTACTCACAAAAAAATGTTACATTTTGAAAAATTAAAGTTGTTCAAATATCGAAAAAAAATGGCTCATTTTGACAAAAAATATTAAAAGAATCAGATTTTTTTTTACATTTGGAAACTTTAGTTTTTTAATTCATATAACCGGAATTTTTATCGGTAAAAATCCGATTTTTCAACTTTTATATGGATACAGACCTCAGAGGACAGATCCTGAATATTTGAATGATTACAAACAACGCGGGTACTAGCCCGATCAAACCCTGGATTGCAAAATAGGGCCGATTTCATTGGTCAGATTTGTAAGGATGAATCAATCAAATATCAGGATCTGTCCCTTGAGGGCGTTTTGTTCCATATATAACATAAAAATAAATAAAATAATAACTTATGGATATATGGACAACACGCCCTCAAGGGACAGATCCTGAATATTTGATTGATTCATCCCTTCCAAATCTGCTCATTATTGGTAATAAGTTAAAATAATCAGAATTAAAATGGAACGCTATTCAGGTCTCGGTACTCGAACCCCAGTTACCATGAAACTCTTTCCCTGACGAGGTTTTGGATGGACACTGCATGATCATGACCTAATGATATACGGAGGTTCTGATGTACCAACATTACACACAAAGTGGTCTCTCGTCGCTGGACGAAACTAAAACCGTGTACTGGCCTAACTAGTGAACCAATTACTGTACCTTATACTGTATCTTATCTCTTTTTGACTAAAAAACGGGCGGGACCTGGTCTTGAACGCTGCGCATAAGGATCCAGAATCTCAACTTTGTAAATTATATGCGGGACTGGACTTATTTTATATATATTGTGGTTTCTAGAAATGTTCAAAAAATGGTTTTGAGCTGTTTGACATAATTATAATTATAATACCTGGCTGATTCACTGTAGTAAAAAACCATTCAAAACGCCTATATCGCTAATTTCTCTATCTCAAAGCTTACGTTTACTACTACGCCAGCGTAATTTAAAATAATCGATATTTCTAAAAAAATTGCAATCCAAGTCGGCTATTTACTGTATGATTCAACTGTCTAACTAGATTTTTGTTACGTCCAGAAAAATATGTGAATAAAATTTAAATAAGTGGCGAAATCGGGCGATGTTTGATCAAAATTGGTGGAATAAAAGACGGGTCCCCCCTTATGTGTCAAGTGCAATCTGTCTCAACTTATTTCCGGGTTTTTCTACTTTTTTTCTTCAAACAATGAGATATCAAAAATACAATTTTCAAAATTTATCATTTTCGACCCTTGATTTTTCTTTTGCTATACGAGAAAAAATATTTTATTGGTTGAAGTCAAAATCAGAAGAAAAATTAATTTTTATCAAAAATATACAGTATGTACTTTTTTTACTTGCCAAGTAAAAATTGCCTTTAGCTAATTACGGCCAATTAAAAATGGAACAAGGTGGATTTTTTTAAACGCCAAGCTATAGCGATGTCAAGGTTTGAAAATAAAATCCACCTAGTTACTATTTTTTATTGGCCGTAATTACCTAAAGGACAATTTTCACTTCGCAAGTAAAAAAAATTACAACTGTAAAGCCTAGTTTAACTCCCCCAAAGGACCAACAAACTATTTTATAGAAGCTCATGTTCAATAAGAGCGAAATATTGCGTAACTGGCCACCGGTTGTTTCCGACGTGTCATGAGCGAGTTAGCTTCATATATTTAGTTAAAAACTTAACCGCTAAAATATATTGATCGTATCGGGATTCGAGCCCTCGATCTTCAGAATAAATCACTTTTCATTAACATTTTAACTATATTTTCAGTTGTTTCTTCATTATTTTAAATAGAAAAACACTCTAATAATTCTAGAATATTTAATTATCCTGTCGAAATATCACTTTTTCAAAGTTTTTCTTAGATTGACGAAAATATAGCGCTTCTATCATGCAAGCACATATCAGGCAGTATTGCCGATTAGGTTTACAAATCACTATAAAATTATAATACCTAAACCATGTGTAGGCTTATAACATGCCAATTTGTTCTAATGACCGACTCCGTATAATGGCCGTTATCCATTGTTTGAGGCGCCGTAGGAATCTCTCTCTTAAAGTTGAACCTCAAATGAGGTTTTGTGCCTCCACTGAAGGTTTTTATTCGAACGTCCAAGGGTTAAGCAAACGAAAAATCTATATCAATTTAGCATTTTGAAATAAATAAAAATTGGAATTAAATACCACCACCTGCGCCACTGTATTTTAAAACACAGGGACCAAAAAAGACCCCCAACTGAAAATTAAGCTATTTTACCTGAAATAGCATTCATTCTACATCGATTGAGCAATTCCGTGTTTATATTTGCATGAGGTGACAGTAAAAAGAAAAGAGCTTCAGATGAAAATTTCTTGGTTCGAACGATAACATCAAGGATTCGTAGCTATAAAATAATGTTATATACAGTGGCTGAGTGCGATGGGCTACATATATCGAGTTTATATCTTAAATTTGAGAGTGGAACGGTCCGAAAAATATTCATCAAAAAAAATCGTACCATAGCGCACTTTTGCCCAATTACGAACCAGAAGGACCTAATTAAGAAGTATTCAAGTGAAATTACATTTGGAATTCAAAAATACTTGGATTTTTATGGTTTCTTAATTATATAAATACTAACTTGTGATGGAATGTCTGTTTTAATCGACATCCATGGGATCACTTTTGCCCTTGGTTCTCTTCCAAAAGTTTTCTCCATTTCATTTAGTCTATTTTTCTGCTCAGCGAACGGGTCATCTTTTTGATGCACTTTATCGGCATCAGCAGCCCCATAAATAAAAATGATGGTCAATAGCACATTTTCCTTGATTTCCAAACAATTCTAACAATAGAGGTTATTTTTAATGAAGAGTCTATGTATTTTTTTAAGGGAGTGGTCGTCCATATTTAAGCTTCGAGAATGGGCCCTTCTAAATAGGTTAACCTATTTTGTCGAGAATTTTCCATGAAATTTTTTGACGCATAAATATATTTTAATTTTGAGATTTTTTCGAAAAAATCGTATTTGAGGGTGTTTGAAATTAAAGTTGCCAATTTCTTTCTAAAACTTTTTTTGACTCGATGTTTATTCAAATAAACACATTGACGGCTTTTCACTTCAGTAATATTTTGTACAAGCCTTCATTGTGGTACCGATTTCAGGCGAACTACACATCAGAAGTGTAAAATTATTTTTGTATGCAATCAGGGTTGGGTTGGAGCAAAACTTGGCGGGGGTTTGAGAAACCGGTCAAATTGAGACCAGACCCCCGCCAAGTTTTGCTCCAAACCGACCCTGATTGCATACAAAAATAATTTTTCACTTCTGATGTGTAGTTCGCCTGAAATCGGTACCACAATGAAGGCTTGTCCAAACTATTACTGAAGTGAAAATTCGTCATTTAACTTTCAATACTGCCAAAAACTGTTTAAATCCATTTTTTTCATATTTTTAATGTTTTAGACAAAATCGTAAATTTTAAAAAAATCAAGAAAATAGCTCATAAAGATTTTGAGCCAGGCTTTGTCATTACCTTGAAACATAAATTAAAAACATTATGCTTTAGGGGCATAAATTAAAAAAAGCTCCCACTGATTTGCCTTGCACAAGCAATCAAAAACTACAAAAAGGGCGTAATTATCGACGATCACTCCGTTGAATATAAAATAAGTTAATTTTCACCTTTTCAAAACTGTTCAGGAATTTTGTAAGCGCTTGCGCTTCAGTGACGGTAACTGGTAGGATTGCATTAACTTTTGTTGAGTCGGTAACATAAGGCATGGGAATAATTTCAACTTGAGATAAAGGACGTAAAAGATCAACACGATGACTAAAATGATTCAAATTAATTGTAAAGTAATTTACAAATAAAGTTAATTAACAAACAATTAAAGTAATTTGAAAATAAATTTTTATTGTTTAAACGTTTGGGTAAACATATATATTTTTATTTAAGCGATGTTTCGAATTTAATCATTTTCAGGCTAATAACAGACTAAGTTTCAGAAACAGAAACACAAAAGTACACAATCTATCGTTTTTGGGTAAAAATTTCTTTTGTTAAAAAAAGTTTTTGAAATAATTATTTTTTAATTAAAATAACTACATGTATAATTACTAATAAAGTTTTTCGAATAAATTAATCCACAAGCCTGAAGATGCTAATAAAAAAGCGAAACGTTGACTAATTCTTATTATTTTAATTTTTCGAATATTTTTTAAGAAATCACTTTTTGTGAATGAAAATTTTACTTCATTAAAATATTCTACAACTACATATCGATCATGATGCCCGAGTAACTTAAATCTCTTATTCCCTATTCTTTTAAACGGCAAATGAGAGATTTAAGTTACTCGGGCATCATGATGGATATAGAGCCACTGACCCTATTTTCTGACAAAATATTTTTCGACAGTTACAGACCAAGGGTAATTATATTTCATTTTCGATTATAAACCATAGGCTAGTTTACTAGTGTTTTTGAGAGTATTCGAGTTTTGTAGCTGTCAAATATGTTAATGGAGTGAGTTTTCCAGATAAGTTTTATAACAAAATGTATTTTAATAGCATGGTAAAACAAAATACTTCCTAGTAAAAAAAGAACGCCTTATTCAATTACCTGATTTCAGTTGAGCCTGTGTCGACCGTGACCTTTAACTTCAAATCCAGCATATACTCCATTCCTCTTTGAGGGTCAAACCTTCTGTAGCCATTTTCGAGTTTTTTCAATTCAATTTCCATACCTTGATTTTCGTATTTGTCTTGAAGGCGGCTGACAGCAGTTTCAATAATATCGTCTACATCTTTCTTGTCCATGTCAGATAGCTAAAGTTTTATTTTTAATATTGTTTTATTGTATTAATAAATGCGACAGCAGTACGATGGTTTAAAATAAAAACTTTTACAAGCTAAAATTGAAATATATTTGCCCATATTGTCCTTATAGATGAAAGGAGTGGTCGTCAATAATTTAAATTATTCTAAAGTGAAAATCATGGTTTTCAATGGCCAATTGCCGGAGTAGTACAAATTGTTCGACCAAATATAACTTCCCTTTCATATATTTGAACAAAAATCTTGCATCCTAAAAATTTTCGAATGTGACGGATAGCTCGTCTAATCAGAAACGAGCTTACAAAACTGACGGATTTTTTTTAAATGGATCTTCTCCCTGTGTTTTCAAGGTATACCAATGGCTACCTTAGGTAGCTTTTTTTTTAAAGGAACCACGGACATTCGGCATCGTAGCGCGGAAACCATATTATGTATCAGCAAACGGTTTTAAAGCATTATCAAAAAATGGTATTTTGACCTTATTTTAGGGGTCTCAATTAAAATGTATCTCCTCTCTGGACTTGAAATTCACACATTCGAAACCAACATGAATGTGTAGCTGATGAGTCCGTGCAGAGCCCTAAAAGGGTTTTGTTCAAATTGATTCTCGGTTTCTCATAAATCGTGTTTTAATTTTCCAAAAATCAAGAAATTTCAACTTATTTTACACGAAATATTTTTTAACCATCAAAAAGTGCTTTCCTGACCACCTATAAAAAAACGAGTACCCAAATGCTTGTAACTGTCCATAGTTTCATAAAAAACCCAGTAAAATAAAATTGAGGAAACTTTTTTCTTGGGCCTCATTTATCGACGACCACCCCCTTAAACTTCAGTGATACTTCTTTATTCTGACAATTTGTACAGTGGCTTTTTCGTGAAAGAGCTCGTTTAACTCTTTGACGATTTTCAAGCGGCGGTGTAAATATAAGTTTGCAAGCCAAAAATACCGCCGCCATTTATCATGATTTTTTTTTTAATGTTACCTCGCATTTTGGGATTTCTCCTGGACAAGTGAGAGTATGAGTTGAATCGAAATAATCCCAGTTGATGACATCCCATCTATTGCTTGGCTGGAAAGGAGGATTGACACCGATTGGCCAGCTCAGCTTATCTTTCCCTTCAGGTGTTTTCGACGAGAGATTTTTTATTTCTTCCTGAAATTTTGTTATAAGTTTATCAGAAAAAATGCGTAGGTACTTTTTGTAGTGTACGTTTTTGTTCGATTGCTTTCTCCTATCTTTTGCTATAAAAAATGCGTAGGGTCGAAAAATTAACCCATAAGAAAAGCTTGTGCAAATAAAAAATCTTGTGTCATTTAAAGAATTTTGATAACATTAACGACAGTATTTAGAT
This sequence comes from Oikopleura vanhoeffeni, assembly GCA_004367855.1. Taxonomy (NCBI): domain Eukaryota; kingdom Metazoa; phylum Chordata; class Appendicularia; order Copelata; family Oikopleuridae; genus Oikopleura; species Oikopleura vanhoeffeni. The sequence goes on along the minus strand of SCLH01000426.1, from coordinate 9,173 downwards.
AGATAGATAATTTGGTGAAAAAGGGAATTATTTCATAAATTGGTATTTTAGTAGTACTGCTATTTTCTGTCTACGCACTTTCTATAGCAAAATATAGTCATTTAAAAAAGTTGACCAAAAATGTATACTTCTTAATTTTTAGCTTTTGATGGAGTTTGAACGCACAAGCGGGTTTAACCTGTCCGTTCAAAGTAACCCTGGTGTTATGTTATCATTTTTTGTGATCCCTATCGAACAGTAACTAAATATTCTGAAGCAGGAGTTTTTGCCGATACATTTCTCATATGTCCTTATAAAGGGTCTGTATAACTCAAAACAACAGTAATGGAAATCTCGTCGGCAATTTTAGCAAACGATACAAATTATTATTTGCTCCAATTATTAAACTCAATTTGGTTTAGTTTTCATGGGAAAGTATCAAGCCGGTCTCTTGCTACAGCGTTTTAAGGGAGAAGTGCGCGTTTCAAGTTATCAAGCCCAAAGCTTTCTAGCACTTAACCGGTACATAGGATAACCGTCAGACCACGATCAATCGTATTTTTGGCAAAATCACTCTTAACCCAATATTCAGGAAACTATTTTTAGCGGACACTACCATCTTAATAAGTACCTGAAGAGTTTCAATCTTTCTATAAGTCAAATCAATCTCAACTTCAGAATATCTCTTGTGCAATTTATAAATCATTTGAGTGTCTGTCACGGGGTAAACAGACACAGTATCTTCAAATTCTTTAACTGGTGCAGTTTCTGGGTCAAAGTCAGTTTTTCCAGTGATATCAATGGCCGAATAAGCTTGAATTTCTTCTTTTGAGACACATCCCACTTCGCCTTTTGTGAGGGTTAAAAGACACCGTCCAAGCCATTCATCTGGCTCTGTGACGGTTATTCCGGATAGACATTTGTTCATTTCGGGCATTACTGTTATCAATAAGGCACGGGAAATTATAATGCCAGCATCACCCTTACAATAAAAACCGTCCATTTTTGAGTCCTTATAGGGTTTCACGTTTGAATTATTTTGAACAACTTTTCATATCGCTTTTCACGATTAATTGTCTAGTTTTATTTTTGTGTTTAAAATAAGGTGGAGACGCATTTATTTCTTTGACCTTCCTTGAAGTATTTTTAAATTGTAGCCGGTAAAAAATATTACGTTCAGTACAATTTTTTTTTTAATTTGTCAGCAATCGCTTAAAAATGAAAAGGCGTTTTTTCATTTTAAGGCAATTGCTGACAAATTTTCAAGAATTTTTAAAGTAATATTTTTTACGGCCACAATTTATAATATAATTATACTTCAAAGAATGTATAGCTAATAAAGTTTTGCCGTTCCTACCTTAGTTTAAAAACAAAAAATAACTTATAATTTGAATGACGGTATCTTTACCATGGAATTTATTTCTAATTTCAAAATTACATACGTACAATACGTAAACAAAGTTTTTTACCAAAATTTTTCTACTTTAAAAATTTCGTAATTTTTTTTATTAGAATTAGGGTTAACCTAAAGGTTATTTTATACACACAAATGAGTGTTGGGATGCGCGGAACGTTATTGTTCTTGAAAACACCATCAGTTTTTTTTCATGCTAAAGATACCGCCGCCTATAATTATACTAACTTTCTGAAACTTTGAAAAAAGAGCTGCGTAAATTTGAATCCTTTCCTTTATATGCTTTGGCTGTCCCATATACAGTTTTCTAGTTATACTCATGTGGTTGACAATTTCATTGATTCTATATCCCGCAATGTAACTGGTATCACTTCCGATAAAAAACCAATCGTAAACATCTTGGTAATGTTGATAAAGATAGTATAATGTCTGATAAAGCACTTTTTATGGATTATGTATAGTATAACAAGTCATTTTGAAATAAAAAAATACAATTGTAAGTTACCTTAAGGGGGTGGTTGAAGCAAATTAGATATTTTTGAATCGGCTTTCCTGAACTTTTGAATTTATACTTATTACCCAGTTCCACTGCGCGAGAGTGGTTTGACCAAGAGACCAAAAATAGTTTGGGGAAGTGTGTCATTTTGGCCGGCGTGAATATACGGAACAGACCCCCGATTCCCTTAATTTTTAATCTCTACAGAAATTTGGTGAGTTCTAAAATTGCTTCATCTCAACCACATGCATTTTGGATTCAATTGTTGTTTTTAATGCCAGGTAAAACAAGTACTGGAACAAGCATAGACTCAACCATATAACTTCCTGAGTGATTTGGAGGAGAAAACTTTGCATTATTTTAAACACTCGGCCGACCGCTACCGTTGTGAAAAGAGCTATTCGCTATAATTTGAGAAAATCGCTATATTTTTTGATCAAGTGACGACATCAAAATAAATTTTCCGTAATTTTTTTCCATTTTCCCATATATTATTAACCTCCAATGAATTCGGAACAACCCGCCTTTACTATTTTATTTTAGATTTAGTGTCGATATAAGGATGACAATCTACACTATGTGTTGTTCTGAAACACTATCGTGCATGGTGGGAGATAGGACATCTCGTGCATGTGGGGTTAAGGGAGTGGGTGTCGCAAATTTGAGCTCTTCCGAGGCCATTTCCGGCCAAAATAGCAAGGTGATATTCCAAAAACATTTGTTACAACAGAACCAACCCTTCGTGGTAATTTTGAATATTAAGTAATCTAACACAATCACGTACGCCGAGACCTACGCTTTTAAAAGCTTCTTAAAAGACACGCAGTTTGTACACTACGTCTTCATTTATCATTTTTATTATTTTTGTGTCACGCTCGGAGAAGCTTACGATATGCAAAATGCTTTGTTTAAAATTTTGCTTTCGGCGGCCAAAACCCAAAAAGGAAACAAAATATGATTGATTTATGATTTAAATTGAAAGTGCGCTCATTTTTTCTTTTGACGCGACCGAGTTAAAAAATTGCACCAAAATCCTTAAAAGTGTTATTTACGGAAAAAATTTTGAAGCATTTTTTCTGGTTTCTAAATTTTGTGCAAAAATTTAGGCTCAAATGAAAAGTTCCATGGCCGCAAGAGACGCCAAAGCAAAATTCGAAAAAACTCCTAGTTTATTGTCAACAAGTCTCTGCTTTCAGATGCAGTATGCCTGCCGAAACTGACCATTTCAAACAATTTGGCTAAAAATGAAAATTGACAATGCCACAAGAGGACGCCGAAGCAAAATTTCGAAAAAAACTTCTAGTTATTTGTTGAACAAGTCTGTGCTTTCAGATGCAGTATAGAGGCGAAACATATTCTCAAAACTGGTGGAGGAGATAGCTTTGCCTGAGCCCTCCAAACTGATCATTTCAAAATTTTAATTTTTGGTTTTCGCGGTTTTTGTCCGCTGAAAGCAAAATTTTAAAACAAAAGCGCTTTGCATTATTCGTAAGGCTTCTCCGGAGCTGTCACAAAAAATATAAAAATAATGATGAAAATTGAAGGAGTAGCACTAACTGCGTGTTTTTTAGGAGGCTTTAAAAGCGTAGGTGTCGGCGTAGGTAGGATGTTATCAGATTACTGTTAAGTTCATAATTACCGCGAAGGGTGTTCTGTTTTTACAAACGTTTTTGAATACTTTGCTAGTTTGACGGGAAATGCCTTGGAAGGCTAATGTTGGCGACACCCATCCCTAAGGGTGGTTGAAGCAAAT
>SCLH01000425.1:242342-269325 GCA_004367855.1 Oikopleura vanhoeffeni | reverse complement strand
CGACAAAACTGTCGGGGTGTTCTAAAAAAAAAGTTACCTTAATAATCTTGAAAGCTCTAAAGAATTTAATTATCTGTCGTTTGACACTTGCCTCGAGAAAATCAGATTATATTTATCAGATGGAACTCTGTAGATAATTGAAGGTGTTCGATTTTCATCAACAATCTATTCGACTCATATAGTAGGAAAAATTGTCGCATGAACAATCTCCAGTTTGTCCATTTCAAACCGAAGAAAGAAAATTAAATTATTAATACTCGCTACATTATTATGATATTCGAAAATGAAAATAATATCCGAAAAATTGGCCGCTTTGTCCTTATGAACAAACGTGTTTTAAAATTACGTAGGTTGAGGCCAGATTTCGGTCGCTTTGTCTTTAAAGACAAAAACGATAGTACTTAATTTATAAGGCCATAACTTATAGGCTATAAGTAATAGATCGTTTCCGTAAGAAAAATCGTCGCAAGTGTATATTGCCTCTTACATCACGCTCAGGTCGATTTTTTTCGGGCCACTAGGATCTTTTGGCGACTCGTATGATGCGACACGGTTTTTGATCGATTTTAACCGATTTGTAGTGGTAGAATTTTTTTTTTCCGTTGATTCCACGTTCCCCGTAATTCGCGAAACGGTTTTTCGGTTCATTTTGAGGCATTTCGATGACCTGATTTCCGTCAATCGTGATCTACACAAGAAGCCAAAAATTCAACCGATTTTTTCCAACGTTCACATCAGAACGATTTGTCCTATTCTTCTATGTTCTCCAGCGAATCCAATTTGCCAACCGAAAAAACCGCTAATAATGCAACTGTTTTTCATGTAAATTTTAATGAACGAATTTTTGACATCTGTGTTTCATAACACAAAAGAACCCATGGGACTTAATCCGTAAAAAAATTCTCAACTTACTTGATTTTGAAGTTTTTTGGTCGCTTCACCATTGAGTCTTGGTCCACATTTCATTCTTGCATATTGAATAAATCTAAAAAGCAGATTATTTTAAGTTTTAAAAGTTGCATGAAATATTACTTTTTAAGAGTGTCTAAATCAATTTCTTCGCCGTTTCCATCTTTTTCGTTTCCAGCACCAGTATGAACATTCATGACATACTGCGCTAATTTTGTATCTCGTGTAGCGTCATGGATATCTGAAATTAATAATATAAGGCTGAGGTTTAAGAACTTTTTAGATTTACAAATTTGTATTATTTTAATTTCTGTTAAAAATACCTCCACAAATATGGGTGTCAACTTTCAATTTGAAATTTTTCTTAATATTCAAAGTTACAACTATTTAGTTATTTAGGTTGAAAAACTGGAAACAAATATTATAGACAGCATCATGGATTTTTTAACATTCCATTATTAACACAAAAAAACGAAAACTAATTTTAAGTACGAAAAATTTGGTAGAAAAATTCGAAAACTTTATTTAAATTGCATAAAAAAATTGATTTTTTTTATTTAATTTTGTTTAAGTGAATAAAAACGTTAATTCTACTAAATTTGTTATAAAAGTACAGCATGGAACAAAAAATAATTTTTAAATTGAATAAAAACGCAAAAAAAATAGTTCGAAAAAAATTAACTTGTCTTCCAGAAAATAATTCTCCAATAAAATAATGGCAATAGGAATGTCTCATTCTTTTTAAACCATATATTTTTTGTGTCAAATTCAAAATTTTGGTTATTATTACTAATTTTTGTGATAAGTTGATCGAATAATGTTCGTGTATTAAATAAGTATTTTTCTTTTGGCGAGTATCATTATCTATATACAATGCCCTCAGTGTGTTTGGCTTTTAATCGAACAAATTTCAGCCAATCAGATCGAAAAACCTCAAACTCACGCAGAGAAAAAAGAACGTATAAAAACAAAACAACCACAGGGCATTGTACATTTTTATATATAATATACTATATAATCGACATTTTAAAAATATTTACCTTTGACAACATAAATCATATCAAATCTGGAAAGAATAGTTGGTAAAAAGTCAATATTTTCTTCTCCTTTAGTATCATCCCATCTTCCATAGACTGAATTCGCTGCAGCAAGAACCGAGCACCTTGAATTTAAAGTAGTGGTCAAACCAGCTTTTGCGATAGAAATTGTTTGCTGTTCCATTGCTTCGTGAATGGCCACCCGATCTTCTGGCCTCATTTTATCAAACTCATCAATACATACTAAACCACCGTCGGCTAGAACCATAGCTCCTGCTAGATGTAGGGATCGATAATTGCTCGAATTAAAAGAGTTGTGGGAAATATAAAAAATGTTGCATGGTTTTTTTTTTAAATTTTTTAATTGTAAAAAAACAAGCCAAAAATTTTTTTCTACCTGGTATATAAATTTTTTTGATCTAATTTTTTGTTTTCAGAATTATATCGAAGATTATGCCCATGCCTGGAATTTTTGCAAATTTGTATATTTTTTGCCTATGTTTGCAGCAATTCCGGGCATATGCATAATCTTCGATATATGGAAGTGAAATAAATTCCATGCTAAATATACCACCGCCGAAATATCTACTCTGAAATTAGGGGTTTCGTAAGATGAACAACCTCCATTTTGTCGATTTTAAGGTAAATAGCTCAGACTTAATATTCAGAATATTAATACCCGTTACATTATTATGGCTTTTGAAAATAAAAAAATAATTTTTCATCTTCTAATTGAAAAAATAAAACCCAAAAAATTTCTATTTTTTATTAAATATTTTTGTATACATTTTATTTTATTAATCGAAATATTAATACCAGCTACATTATTATGGCATTTGAAATTAAAAATATAATATTTGAAAAATTGCCTTTTTGCCCTAATAAACGAACGTTTGTTTCAAAATTACGTAAATTTTGGCCTTTTTGTCTTCAAAGACGATGTCTTAATAGACAAACACGACAGTATTAGCATTCCCAAAAAGTATTTATTTCCAAAAATTTTTGATCCCGAACTTCAAGCGCAAATCCTCTATTTTGATCTCTGACAACCGCAGCCGTTAAACCAGCGGCCGAAGACCCTTTTCCAGAGGTATAAACTCCAACCGGAGCACATCTTTCTGCGAACTTCAGCAATTGCGATTTTGCCGTTCCAGGATCACCCAACATTAAAACATTAATATCCCCTCTTCGGTTTCCGTCTGGTAGACGCTTTCGGGAGCCACCGAAAAGCAAACAACCAATAGATCTCTTCATGTCTTCACAGCCGAAAATAGATGGAGCAATTGATTTTGAAACGAGATCGTAAATATCAGGACGAGCTGCAAGCTCCCGCATAATCTCCTCTTCTTCCCGTGTAAATCTTGAACATTTATTTAAGAGTATACGGAGAGAATGGGCAAAATTTTAACTGGGGGATTGATAAAAACAGAAAAAAATTATTACTGAAATGCGTTGGCAAAACATTTAACATGTGTTTTTTGTCTATATTGGGGAACCTACTGTACCTCATTTTTTCATTTGATCTTCCTGGGCCAACAGTATCAACTTCAACTCCTAGAACTCTAATATAAGAAGCTCTGATTCCAACTCCACTTTTCTTATCACGAGATCTCGGGCCCGAAACTTGTTCCCGTTTAATTTGATAAATTCCCGTAATCATCACTCGATTCCCGGGAACGACCTTGTCTACTAAACTTCGTTCCATATAAAGTCCGATATGCCGAGGCATTTCAGCAGTTGGAATAGAATCAGGTGATTCTTGAACCTTGATATTTTGAAAATCTCGGCATGCGCATAATTCTGGTACTAAAATATAGGGATCCATAGGACATGGATCTCTGGAGGCCTATTTTTTGGGTTATCTACTGGGGACTTAACGATTTCATAAATTTCGAATTCACTTAAAGTCTTAAATTTACCAGGGTAATATTATAATATTACAAAAATTTTTTCTGAAAATACAACCCTGATTAGTTGATTAAATCGAACGGTGGAAATGCTAGCTATCATTGTACAAATGAAAAAAATATGCTTCAGTTTGAAATATTCCATCTAAAAAATCTTCGAAAATTATATATATAATTTTCATGAACTATAGACTTTTACGGCTAATGTTCACTTTTCGGAAATTATGATTTTTTGGAAAATATTCACAACGCTGAAAGAAATAAGATTTTATTCATATACAATTTTCAGTATATCCTAATTTTGAGACTTTTGAGATATTGCGAATTCCTCAAAATTTTAAAGGCAATGTCATTTTCAGGGATTAAATATAGCGGAATTCTGAACCACCATTCGATTTTGGGCCAAAATTAATTTCAGTTAACTAGGGTTAGATTTTGAGATTTAGGCATTTATGTAGAATAAAAATATTACTTAAAAATATTAGTAATAAGTTTTATCCAAAAATAGTTGTTTTTAAATTAGGTGAATTTCCCTTAAAATTCACTCTCCAGTGGCCTAACCCTACCGATTGTTCTGCTTCACATTTCCTTGGTAAAGCATATCCTTCTAAACCAGGGCGAATTTTAATATTTGGTTTTGTATGTGAGCAACTACGGCATCGAAGGGAAAGACTAGACGCCTTTGATTTCACTTGAGATGCAGAAACGGCAATTCCAGGAATTTTAATTAATTTTCCAACATCTGAGGCTGTTAAATCTCGAATTGCTCTGGGTTCCGCTCCCGAAACAAGCTGAATTTGAAAAAATATAAGTTTAAAAAATTTTAAATTGCATTGAACATGCAAAAAAAAATTTTAAGTTATTAAAAATTTGAGAAAAAAATTGTCCTTTTCTTATCATATTCAAAAACCTAAAATATCATGCTGAAATATGTTAGGTTTTGTACATGATTCGGATTGTATATGATTCGAAGAAAACAACAAAAATGCTTTGGAAATTGCACAAAAGGCAATTTGGTAAAAAAAATTGAAAAACTTATTAATAAACGATTTAATGGCCATGGTCCATGGAAAATGTAGCATAGAAAAAAAAATATTTTAAATTGTATCAAAAACGAAAAAAAATGCTGAATTTTTAACGTAAAAAATTTAATTTTTTTTTTAAATTTTGCGTTTGATGAAATATATGATAAAATAATTAGATAAATTTTCGAGAAAAAAATGTCTTGAAAAATCTACAAAAATTGTTGGCTGAAGGTATCAGTATCGAAATATTTGTTTTAATTTTAATATTGCATAAAAAACTTAAGAAAAATTTTCCGTTTGAAATTTTCTTTCTCTAATCATATTCGAAGACCCAAAATATTCAACGTTTTCACATATGATTAGGGACCGGCCACTGGGGGTTTCTCGATTTTCAAGTTGGTCATATAAATAATTATCACTTCTTATAATACGTTATCGATTCTAACTAAGGTAGCTTTTTTTTAAAGGACACAAAGAAATATTTTGACGAAGTCGAAGCTCAGACATGGAATCATCAAACGGTTTTTTGCATCGTGTACCTGACGCATTTTTTTAGGCCTATAATTTATAGGCTATAAAGTTCCCAAAAAATAGCGTTGAAACCCCCTTCAGCCAGTTTAGAACGACATTTACCGGTGAACTGGTTGCCTTGGAAAAACATAAAAAATTATGCGTTTCTGAATTTTGGTCAGGTACACGATGCAAAAAACCGTTTGATGATTCCATGTTTGAGGTTCGACTTCGTCAAAATATTTTTTGTGTCCTTTAAAAAAACAAACACATTATTGAAGAATAGACATTAAAATTTTCCTAGACCAACACCAGGTGGCCGAAATGTGAGGTTTAGAAAAATGGAATTTGTAATAATTTCATTTCGTTTTCTTTTGGGTCGATTACTCTAAAACCATTATTTTAATATAAAGTATAAATTGAGTTTCCCAGTGGCGCCCTCATAAAATAAAAAACAAGAAATCGTTCGAAGTACAAAGTTGTTTTTGCACTTCCCTGTTAAGTACTGCCGCAACATTAGATCAAAAAAAATATATTTGAACCTGCAATATGAGGTCTAGGATCGATAGGATTCCTCCGCAGGTCTGGTAACTTCATCAGCCACCTGAATCGCCGCTTCTTCTAAAAGCTCAAAAGTGGTCGTTGGTCTTTTTGTAATCTGCTCGGCCAAAGAGGGATCATAGGCAGAAATGTCGCCAAGTTCAACAGTAATTGTATTTGTTTTTACTGTCACTGCTCGCTCAAGCTCGTTTCGGTAGATATAGGCAGAATTTGAATCTCGAAATTCTCGAAGAAACTCGCGAAAACGACGCTTGAGCATTGTAAGGTCTCCTTCATTTTGACCTGGCCCGCCGAGGGAGTCGGAGAAGAAAATGCCAAAATCATCCATTCCGGTAGCCATTTTATTTAAGGCTAATTTATTTTTCTGAAAATAAAAATTAGTTTTGAGGAATTACTTTATATCATAAAAAAAGTATATAATGTTCTGACGGGAATAATTTTACGTACAATAGTCATTTTTTGAGATATTTTTCGAAAAAACGGAATTTTTTTAAGATTTGTCAGACAAGGCTTTCCCAAAAATTAAAACAATAATACTACAAATGAAACTAGTTCAGATGGATTTTGAGAGCATAAAAAATTAATTAGTATTGTTCTCTATCAGAGATACGCTTTTATTTGACCGATTGTCGGCTAAACCAGGCCATTAGATCAGGTAATGAGAAAGGAAGTGCACAGAAATTCAAACTTTCGAATTCATGTGCACTCCCATTTCGTCATTACCTGATGGAATTGGCTGTTAGCAGAACCGGTCAAATAAAAACTACGTGCTTTGATAGAAATCATGAATATATACAAATATCAACTTATACTATATAATAATATAATAGGAACTGTGTCGTATTTGTCTATAAGAACACAGGTCCTTTTGCCGCTTTAGCAATGTTTAAACCTGCCGTTTTCCCTTATAAACGCACTTTTCAAAAAGGGTTAAAATAATTAAAAAATAGCGCCAGAGAGTCAAAAATGCAAGCTAAACTTTCGCATATCTTAGACTCACCTCTCAAATTTATAACGCAATTTTTCCGAAATTTCAAAAATTGCGTAGGTTTTGGACTTTTTTCGGCGGTTTTTTTCTTACAGACAAATACGTCAGTATATAATAGTCTAGAATCAAATAAAATTAATTGAAAAACTTGTATGTAAGTGTCCCTAAAAAAATGGATTTCCTTTTTTAATAGAAAAAATTGCCAGTTTAGGCATAATGAACTTCATAAAGGGCATAATTACAGCAGGGAGCTTTCTGATAAGAAATTTTTTATAAAAAAAAATTTGCCAATGCAAGTGACCGTTTTTTTTACAAAATTTAAACTTTATTTTTCAGATGGCTCTCAATACAAATTCTTTTATTTTTAATTTCTAGATTTTTCTCTTTTCTTTTTAGTCCTGATATCCTTTTCTGATGTCTTCTACTTTTCAAATGAACTTCAAATTGATCAGAAATGACCTTAACCTCACACGATTTGCATTCTTGAATGGTTGTTGAATCTACTTGGTTTTCAAAATATTCAGAAATTGTAGAAAAATCGCAAATTTCACTTTTTGAAGTTAGCCCGATTTCCTTTAAATTGCCAGTGTTAATATATTTTTTCGTTGCCAGGAAGGATTTTTCTTTTACATTTTTGTCCCAATTTTTAATATCTGTTGCATCTAGCTGAAAAATTGGGGGCAATCCTGGAGGCCTCTGAGGTGAGCAAAATTTCTTGAGAATATATTTTTCTTGGCGATCGGCATATCTTTTTGTAACGGTTTTTAATTTTGTTAAACATTCTTTCGTTATTTCGGGCCTAAATATATTATATTTATTTGCAATCTAGAATAATAAATATATAAATGTTTTAACATTTAAACCATTTCCCCGGATTTTTTAATGCTTTTGCTATGAAAAGTGGTGGTAGAAATTTTTTAGGGTCCGAGACACGAAATAATTCTACAAATTATAGTAAAATGTGCGCGAATTCGACAATTTGAACATAAAAGTGATAACTAGAGAAAATGAATATCACCAAATGATCCCTTGGGTATGATTTGCTAGAAACGATATAAACAACTATGATCTGATTTTACACACAAACGGTGCTAGAGATAAAAAAAAAATAATATTAGTATTTTTTAAAAATGTCTCTTGTCTCCTGTGTTCAAAATAATATCATAGTTGCTAATATCGTTTCCAGCAAATCATACACCAGTTTTCTTCTGGTAATATTCATGTTGTCTAATTATCAATTTTATTTTCGAAATTGTCAATAACGCTAAATTTTTACTCAGTCGTTTTTCTCGAAGAGCCAAGTAAATTTGTGGCGACCAAAACTTTTGTTTTTTTTCTTGGTCAACCGGTTCATCGGTAATTAATGTTCCAAAACCGGTAATGATTTTTCTCAAGCGATCAAACAACTTTTATATTGAAGGTGATGCATTTCAGGGGTAGTTCTTTCAAGAGAAAGATTATTTGGCATTATAGTATTGGTTGACATCGGTGCAGCATCGGAGGGTGTCAAGTTGACACTTTTGAGATCGCCTTTAATATACAAGGTCGTTTAATAAATAAATGATACATTTCGGGTAGTTTCAAAGAAAATTTTTGGCATTAATTATTTTGACATGTGACACCTCCGCGCGGGTGTCAAAATTACACTTTTTAGGATCGCCTTTATACTGACAAGGTGTTAAAATATTAATAAAATATACATTTCAGAGTAGTTTTTTAACCCCCTCCAACCCTTTGACTATCTAAAGCAAAAAAAATTTCGGGAAGCAAACGGCGCCAGAAATACACATCGGCACAGCCTACAATTCAATATTCATAAGTTTGCACAATTTCTATTTCCAAAATATTGTTGAAATTTTTTACGGATGAGCCGTTCGTAAAGGTTATTTTTCCTACTTTTCTTTTAGATTTTCGTGAAATTTCTTAAAACAATTATAATCATAGTGTTGGAACATACACAAATATCGGAAATCTGAGGAGCAAGCAGTTTTTAGGAAGTATTTGAGGGATTCTTTTGATATACGTTTATTTTTCCTGCAGGATCTATACGAAGATAATTTTTTCACAAGGTGAATTCTTTATGAACCTCAAAATGAAAAAATATTATTCAAGAAATTATTTTTCGAAAGACATGTGTCGGCACTTTACCCACATAGAGCACAAGACCAATTGATCAAATCTAGAAACATAAGGTGGTACTGATATTGAACTGTTCAGCTTGTTGCATATTGTTCACATTTCTGCCAATATTTCACGCCGACGGCGATATCGACTAATTGTTTATGTAAGCGATCAGATTCATATTTTCAAATTTGAGACCAGCTTTCAATAGCTAAAGTTTCACTCACTAACAATTTGGTAACTTATAAGTTGTAAAAACGTATGTATTTCAAGAATACAAGGTGCTGTAACCTCCTTTCTCTCGCCGTTATCTAAGTTTACAAACTTCCGAAACTTTAAAATGTTACGTGTGTATCCACTTAACTTTATCTTATCTCAATCCAGTGACAAATAAGTAAAATTGATCTCTTTCCCAGTTTTCCCGTGATCAAGCGCATTCAAAGTATTGCCTCTTAGATAAGGCTTTTGGGTGTGAGGCGACCGTTTCGTTTCCTGGGTAGTTTTTAAAGAAAAATTTTTTGGCAATAATTATTTTGACATGTGGCACCTCGGAGGGTGCCAAATAACACTTTTTAGGTTCGGCTGGCATACATAAGATGTTTATGTGAAAATATACATTTCGGGATAGTTTTCTCGAGAAAATTTTTGGCATTATTTATTTTGACATTTGACACCTCGTAGAGTGTCAAATTACACTTTTTCAGAGAAAAATTTCTTTGCATTAATTACTTGAAATTGTTCAATCATTTTTAATATCAAGCGAAAATTGACATCATTTATTTCATTTTTTTTGCTCAAGTTCATTTTGTTTTTTTTAATTTTAGGATTCTTTAGTTGCGATCCGATCCGTTAATCTCAACTTATAGAAATAATGGATGGATCGGCTATGAACTTTCGGTTTAGAACATCATTTACCGGTTAACCAGGCAAAAAAATTTTGAGTGCCACAAATTTATTTAGCAACAAACCGTTTGTTGATATCTGGTATAGTCTTCGAGAAAAATGACTGAGTAGGGCGGGACTTATAAAAAACCTACCTAAAGTTTTTCGTGTCTCGAACCCGAAAACTATCTACCCACATTTTCATAGCAAACGCATTTTAAAAATCTCAAGACAAGACCAGCTACTATTTTTTAGCAAATACGTCCACCGAAAATTGACTTACGTGACATTTTCATCTATAAGTGGTTTCAACTGTTTTAACCCAATAGATGCAAACTGACTAGATTCATATTTTTCTATCCCATATTTTCCCACAAACTCTTTTATTTCGTCTTTGAGTCCTCTCGTCACCATTTCCTCGGCTCGTTCATCTATCCTGTCATTCAAAATTTGTCTAAGAAAGGGTCAATTTAATCACAAAAATAACAGTTGAACTTTTTTTGTATAATTTTTGAAACTTTTTTTATGCTATTTTAAAATAAAAAAAAAACATTTTCATGCTAAAGATACCTTCACCTTTTTCGGCACTCCTGTCTTTATCTTGTAAAGTAGAAAAACATTCTAGGGAAAAAGTTTATTTTGACGGATCTCACGTCAAATTTTGACATTTCAAAGTTCTGAAATTCAAGTTCTAGGAAAGGCGATTTTGAGTTCAATAAAATTTTTGTTCAAAATTTTCAAAAATCTATTTTACACTGAATTAAAATATAAAAAAAAGTAAATTGATAACAAAAAAATAGATTTTTTAGCTTTCCACCTTGTCATCTGAAAATTAAAAAAAAATCCCCTAATTTTCAATAAAAAATAGAGAATATGGAATTTTAAGTTCGTTTTTGGTTTCATAAATGATAATGTCATGTATAATATACGAATATATTCACTTAATTGAATCGTGTGGACTAAACTTTGAATTTAACCCGTTCCTATTTGATGTTATCCAATACACAAGGGTGTCACCAAATTTAACTCTCATATTTTTGTTTCTTTCTTCAATCGAGCTATTCTTCCTAAAATACGATCTAAGATACGTTTCATATTTCTTTGGATTATTTTTCACCAAATTAAACGCCACCGGGTCCAATTTCTCAAGCAAATACCCAAAAGATTCATCTCTCTCTTTTCCTTCTAGGCTCTGAAAAATTTCTTCAAAATTCGCGTAGGTGTCTGGAACTTGATCGTCTTCGGTTGGGTTAACATCGTCTTCTGGTTGCATAAATAATCCTAATGCGTAATAACAAGTACCCCCGACTATTATTGGCACTTTTCCGCGCGAACGAATTTCCGTTATTTTTTCTTCTATAAAATAGGGTCAATTTGTTAAAATTTTCAAAATATTGGGACTGTTGGAAAAAAACAATTTGTTTTTGCAATCGACAAAGAAATATTGATTTCTAAAATATTATCTACCTATGGTACATGACAAAAAAACTAACCCAAAAAAAGGACAGCAAAAAAGTTACTCTACATGTACAGTATTTGTCATGCTATCAATTTTCCCGCTAAAATAGTTTTTGGTCGTTTTATAAAATATATTGCAATTTCAATAAAATTATTTTATCAACTTTTTGCAAATATAAACTAAAGTTTATATGAATAAGTATGCGGCATACTGTATGCCCATCAATAAAAAAATACTCATTTTCAGGTGAACATTATTCGATAAAGCATCTGAGAGCCTAATTGCCAAATTAATTTTTGCAAAATTCTCGACGTTTTTCAAACTTATTTTTTCTGTTCTCATTCTGAAGATGATTAATAAATAATCAAAAGTTTCGATTCGAAACGTTAAAAAACTGCAAATTTAATATCTGAAATTAAAAAAGATATATTTCTCAACTAGGGTGTCACCTGTCGAGGCTAATATAGAGACTAAGAGGGCTTTAAAAATCCGAGGATGCCATTCCTGATGATTTTTTCCGAAGAAAATAATGAAAAAATTTTTCAAAATTTTTTCCAAAATTTTTCGAAATCCGAGATTTTCAAATGACCGGAAATGACCCAATATGGGTATTAAACGAAAGAGTACAATAATATAAGATTTTTGGCTAAAAAATGTTTTCCAAAAAATTGAATTTTCTTGGGATTTTTCATAATGACTAAAATTTCATTTTTTCGAGGATGAGTCATTATATCCCTGTATAACCGGAAATTGTCGATGAATTTTTTTGGTTACCCTCCATTTTTAAAGAGAAGGTCATAACGAAGCTGTATGCCAATTTGAAGAGAATTTAGAATTTTTTTTGGCGGCTGTCAAAGAAAATTTATTCTTAATTCTCTTCAAATTGGCAAACAGCTTCGTCATGACCTTCTCTTTAAAAATGGAGGGTTACTAAAAAAAATCATCGACAACTTCCGGTTTTACAGCCGGTTTCTATTTTGGTCATTTTGGACACCAGGGAGTTAAAATTTCGAAAAGTCATAAGCCATTTTTTTGCTTAGAATTATCTTTAGGGCCCACCTAAAAAAAAAGTACCAAAGGAACAAGTTGGATACAAAATTATGTACAAAATTTTTTTAATTCTCGACTTTTTTCTCTGTGAAATCGACAGGTGACACCCTCGTTTTACTAGTTGAGTTTTCAATTTTTTATGGCTTTTGCTGGACCAGCTCTAGGGTCCAATTAGAAAAGCGAAGAAGGGATAATTGCCTCCTCTTTTTTTGGTCCGCTCAAAACCCTTTAAAATGAAAACTCAACCAGTACGGTATTACAGTAATTATCGAAAATAATTTTGTCATCTGATGAATAATTTTTAGTCTTTGTAACTTTGCTTTCCTAAAAAAGTTTTTTAAAATTTCGCATTTCAAGCAAAAAATATCGGGTTTCAAAAGAATGAGTCATTTTTATTTTTGGTAATGTCTTTATTACTTTATCGGAGTATCACTCGAATATCAAATACGTTTTTTCAATAAACAGTTTATATATTAGAATGTTTACTTAACCCTTGGAGGCTCCAAAGCCGATTTTTCGGTCCGACTTTGAGCGCTGATTACGGGAAAAGTAAAAGTGCTGGCAACTTCATTGTTCTCTAGTCCTCGAGATTAAGGATAGACTAAAACTTTAATAGTATGTAATTCACATTTTGACTTTATTAACCCTATAGAAAAGTGAAATTTAAAAATTGTGCTTCAACCTACGCAATTTTATTGTGAGCAAATGGGAGACGTCAGAACAAAAACTAATAGAGGAAAAGATTAGGAATTTGATTTTCTAAAAAGTGACTTCCTCAGAAATCACCTGCAATTTTCTGTCTTTAATCTACAAGTGTTTTCCGCAAAAAGAACCTAACCTACGCAATTTATCGAAATCACTTTTAAAGAAATAAAAATTAACTTAGAGCCGCCAGGACTAAAATTGAAAATGCAGCAGTTTCAGAAAAATTTTTCCTAAAAAGTGAATCATTCAGAAGCAACCTGCAATTTCTGGTATTTAATCTACAGGNTTAAAATTATATTTTACCAAAAACGGCTCCAGAAAATTCCCCTTATAAACATCTTTTCACAATAGATTTAAATATTCAATTACGTTTTTACGCCATTCTCAAGATTTTTCCGATAAATTATTTTTCAAATTTGCCCTTTCCTACCAAACTGTCAACTTTACAAAATCCGATACTGTAAACTGTTTTTCGAGTGGCCAAATTGATAACAAATGATGTTTGATATTTTTTGCCTCTTCGTCTGTTACTTTGTTTGTTAAAATATCCAATGTTTCGTAAACTTGCATAGAATCCATGGAAATTACTTCTCCGTTAAATTCGAGCCCAAGTTCGATTCCTAATTTTGATTTTCCAACACCGGTTGGACCGAATATCATAACTAATGGTTCCATTCTAGAAAAAAAAAACATTTTAAAATATGAAAAGAGCCAAGGTGAATAATTTTTTAAATCGTACGATGGTAGATCGTTTGTATGCCAAAACATTTATAAAGACCCTTATTTTTTATTTGTGCATTTGGATCTGACAACGCTTTTAAATGAGGGGCTCGTCATTCAATTGTTTAGCAGATTTGATCGATTTTCCATTTAAAAATTTTCGTCATTTTTGGAAAATCGGTTACAATCCGCCAAATAGTTTGAAATTGAAAAATTGAATGACGAGCCCTCCATTTTAACCCGTTTTCAGATCGAGATGAAAAATTGGGGTCTTACTCACGGTTTTGGCATACAAAAACGATCTACAATCGTACGATCTAAAAAATTAATCACCAAAATTATATTAAATAGCATTTTTTATGCGAAGTAGTATTGGAATGCAGTCTGGAAACTGTATTTGTACTGATTTACGCTTTATAATTATTAAAATATAAAAACCTGATAAAGATATTAAGTTCAAAATACTAAAACTGTGAGCAAACTGATCATTAATATTTGGTATTTTTTTCTATGAATTACTAGTTGGTTTGGAAGATAAACTTTTTCAAAAATATTTTCAACCACGATTATCAGTGTTTCGTACGAAAGTGATGTGCTTTTAATGTTTACCACAAAAACGTTTTTTGACTCGCCCTGATCATTATGCAATAATCATGTCAAGTAAAAAATAATTTAGAAACGGTTAACCGCGGTTGTATTAAACATTAAAAAAGATCACTTTAGTACGAAACAATGAAATAATCATGATTTTCTAAAAAATGCGTATTTTACGGGAAGATTGAAATAGTGCATATTTGCTTAATAACTGCTTAATACTGTCAATATTTCTCTTTCAGATTTGACTTATTTTTCCGGCATTCAAATTTTTTCTTCTCAATTTAAAAAAAATATTTTTATCAAAGGTTAAGGGTCAAAATCGCGATGCTTTCTGTTAAAAACAGCAAATAATAAGAAAAATTAAAAGTTATAACAAATGTGTTGTTAGAATCGAGCTCTCTCCGTTTTTTCTCTCCCTCTCCTATCCTATTTTTGATCTCTCTTTTCTCTTGAGTGAACCATAACTCTACTTTTTCAAGGCGCAATTATGAAAATTCTTGGAACTTTGAAGTCAGAAGTTAAATAAAATAATATATGTTCTATGAAATAAATATTTAGTATAACTATAGTATAATTAACACAAAATTAGCCATTGTAATAACCAGTTTGGTTCGGAAAAACTTTTTGGTCTACAAAAAATTAGGGAGTCAGCGTTCAGAGGAGAGTGGATGTCTCACCGCTCTCCTTTCCAAAAGGATGGTCGCGTTCATTTTTTTAATATTCGAAGAAAGTAAGCTCTCCTTTCCCTTTTTCTCCCTTTGATTTGATACTAGGCTGTAGATCATATGTTGAATGCTGTATCAAATCGAATTATAAAAGCATATTTAAATAAAATGTCTAAAAACCGATTTTAAAATCGAAGAATAACCCAAAATAATATTGAAGCGTTGCAGTTAATTTAAAAATCATTATTTTTTTTAAAACAGAAGTGATTCAGAACAGAGAACATTTTCGAAATTTTATCAAAAATCAAAGAATACAGTTTTTAAAATTGTAGTGGGGAAATACTTTCAACCAAGAAGTACTCGTCGCATTCGAGCCGGGTTGTAATCATCGTCGGAGGAGGAGCTCGATTCCGCACTTTCTGGAGTTAGACAATTTGGCGAGCACAAAAATTGGAGCAAAGGCATCCGATACCGCCCACAGAAATCAGCGAATTTTATCTAAATTGATTGTTTTAATCCACGTTTTTATTTTTGAAAATGTTTTTTTAGGATTCTTTAACTTTGGTAGGCCAAACTTTATCTCGAGCGGTTTTTCATAAATTGCGAAATTTTTCGTCGAAAAAACTATCCCCTGATAAAATTCGTTAAATTTTCTAAGCTAAAGGTTTATTTTTTTTAGGTAACCTCAGTAGTTTTTTCACTGTCATTTGAGGACGGACCAAGATATTCACAAAATGATTTTTGCATCCAACTGCGAAGGAATAAATAAATGACCAATTTTGTTTTGATTTGTCACCCGATGTCCGGTGATTGCAAAAATCTGTTTGTGAATATCTCGTTCCGTTCTCAAATGACAGCGGAAAAACTACCGAAGCTACCTAAAAAAAGTTACCTTACACAGAAACAAAACTTTATATCGAGCGTTTTTTGAGATTTCGATGAGAAAAATTTCAAAAGAAAATGTGCTTCAATTTTGTTTGAAAAATATGCTCAAAAGAAAGCCCTGGTAACACCGATGAGAAAGCATGCTAACGTCTACCCGATATTTTGGAGGTAAAGTGGTCAAAGTCAAACAAACGTTATTTTTTATACGATATTTTCGACGATATAATATNGGTGTCAAAATAAATATTGCCAAATTTTTTCTCTGAAAAAGTAATCCGAATAAGTATGTTTTTAGGTTCAGATAACATACCAGTGCCCATTTTCAATATATCGTGTTTACTCCACCAGGTGGTGCCCACCATGGTGTCTGGTGTCAAATCTAAAAAAGCCAAAAATTTTCTCTTGAAAATTTATCACCACAACCACATTTTAAACTGTTTACTGTGGGTAGTTCTCTATAAACTGTAATTTACCGGTGTTTTTCGGTGATTACCGGTCAACCGGTCGGAGTCAAAAATCGAAAAAAATTCTCTTCGGTTAAAATTTTCTTGGCTATCAGAAACAAAAAACCGTTTCTCGATATCACCTACCGTTTGGTTTTGAGAGGGGGTGGTCCTTTAAAAAAAAAGTTACCTCAGTAGTTTTTTCACTGTCATTTGAGGACGGACCAAGATATTCACAAAATGATTTTTGCATCCAACTGCGAAGGAATAAATAAGTGACCAATTTTTTTTTGATTTGTCACCCGATGTCCGGTGATTGCAAAAATCTGTTTGTGAATATCTCGTTCCGTTCTCAAATGACAGCGGAAAAACTACCGAAGCTACCTAAAAAAAGTTACCTTACACAGAAACAAAACTTTATATCGAGCGTTTTTTGAGATTTCGATGAGAAAAATTTCAAAAGAAAATGTGCTTCAATTTTGTTTGAAAAATATGCTCAAAAGAAAGCCCTGGTAACACCGATGAGAAAGCATGCTAACGTCTACCCGATATTTTGGAGGTAAAGTGGTCAAAGTCAAACAAACGTTATTTTTTATACGATATTTTCGACGATATAATATAATATGACATATCTTATCATATTAAAAAACGCCAGTCATATTATTTAACTCTACTTCAGGAATCGACATTTCGAAAATTTTAGCTCGATTTTTTATAATATTTTGCTATGGCACCTACACGATTTTTCCATGCTAACTGTACCTGTCTGTATTGATGATCGAAATAAACACCCCCACATTCTGGATTTGGGCAACATTTTGCACTTTGAAGTCGACTGATTATCTCCCGTGGTGGATTTATGTGTGTTGAATTTTGTAAATTATTTGTGACGACAGATCGACCAGCGAGCTCCAATAAGGAAGGAGGAGAATAGGTCAATTCTCGGACAAATCGATTAATTAATGGATTTCCTCTGAAAATTGAATAATTAGGAAATTTTACAACTGAATTTAGATAACTTCGAAGAACAAAAAGAAAACAATTTTTAAATGACATAAATATAGCGAAAACCCACTTTAACTAGTACTGTTTTCGAACTTCTGCTTATATTTATAGAAGTAAAAAAAGACACGCCTTGAATTATTATGGTTTTTGAAATAACAAAAAAAGTATAATATGGAATTTTTTTTTTTATACCATTTTAAAATTATAGGCTATATATTTACTAATATTATAGACTATCTAATAAACTACAGTACTGTGTTTTTTTTNTTTTTTTTACTCCGGAAATGGCAACTTGCTGTGAAGCTAATTCCCGCCAATTAAAAATGGCAACTGGGCCCATTATTTTTTTAAACCCTCGCTATCGACGATAACTCGGCTTTCAAAATATAATTCATGTGAATTGCTGTGGCAAGTTGCCATTTCCGGAGTAAAAAAAACACATAACATCGAATAAATGTTTAGTGCTCAGCTATAACACCCTCAACCTACGTGTTTTCTCAGATTTCCTTAGTTTGTCTATCTCCAAAACCGCGTAGGTGCAAAAAAATAGTTTGGCTATATGGAAAACTTTATGTTTTTCTCCAAGTCAACCGGTTCACCGGTAATTGATTTCCAAACCGAAAGTTTAGGAGTTCGAATCTCAATAGGCACAATTTTGTTCGCCTATTTTAATCGAAATTTATTTCATCTTGATACTAATCGGTCTCTATGTGACAAATGATAAACAGAAGTGTGGAAATAACAAAATTTTCGTACGGCATATTTCCGAAAAAAAAATATTTTCAAAATTCCCATATTTTGCCTCAGAAAAACCGGTAATTTCAAAGCTCTGTTACCGGTGAACTGGTTGACATGGAAAAAACAAAAAGTTTTCCGTCTCACAAATTAAATTGTATACATGATACAAAAAACCGATTGTTGATATCTCTGATGGCGTTTGAGTTATTATGCTGACAAGGGTGGGTTCCCCTAACAAAAAAGCTACATTAGAATATTGAGGTCGCTTTTTTTTTAGGTGGCACCACCATGATTTCGACTGGGAGAACTAGACAAGATAGCGACAAATAGTTTTCTGCACGTGAAACCTTGGAAAAAAATATGCGGTAGAAAAAATTTTTGGCTTCCTAGGATGATCACGTGACCGGAAATCAGTCATCGAAATTCCTCAAAATGACCGAAAAAAACGTTTTTTGCGAATTACCGGTGAACCGGTAATCATCGGAGAAAAAGAAAAAAATCCTGCGTTCCAAATTCGGTTAAGATTAAGATGCAAAAAACCGTTTGTCGCTATCTAGTCTAGTTCTCTCAGAACAGATACCCCTTAGGTGGTGCGACCTAAAAAAAAAGCGACTTGCATAAAATGAACGCTAAAGAATTCCAAAATATGAGAGGAGAATTTTACAATTTAGACACGTTGAACAAGCGAACCAGTTGGTTTAAGCGCTTTAAAAATTCGAAACAAGACCAGTGCACTATGGTTAGGTGGGTGTGATAATTTTGTATTATTTTTTTCTTACCTGAGAGAGAGTTCTTCTAATTTTTCTAGTTCGACGAGTCCTCTCGGCAGAAAATTAATCCTATTATTATGTAATTGCAGNGCTCAGCTATAACACCCTCAACCTACGTGTTTTCTCAGATTTCCTTAGTTTGTCTATCTCCAAAACCGCGTAGGTGCAAAAAAATAGTTTGGCTATATGGAAAACTTTATGTTTTTCTCCAAGTCAACCGGTTCACCGGTAATTGATTTCCAAACCGAAAGTTTAGGAGTTCGAATCTCAATAGGCACAATTTTGTTCGCCTATTTTAATCGAAATTTATTTCATCTTGATACTAATCGGTCTCTATGTGACAAATGATAAACAGAAGTGTGGAAATAACAAAATTTTCGTACGGCATATTTCCGAAAAAAAAAATATTTTCAAAATTCCCATATTTTGCCTCAGAAAAACCGGTAATTTCAAAGCTCTGTTACCGGTGAACTGGTTGACATGGAAAAAACAAAAAGTTTTCCGTGTCACAAATTAAATTGTATGCATGATACAAAAAACCGATTGTTGATATCTATGATGGCGTTTGAGTTATTATGCTGACAAGGGTGGGTTCCCCTAACAAAAAAGCTACATTAGAATATTGAATAAAATGAACGCTAAAGAATTCCAAAATATGAGAGGAGAATTTTACAATTTAGACACGTTGAACAAGCGAACCAGTTGGTTTAAGCGCTTTAAAAATTCGAAACAAGGCCAGTGCACTATGGTAAGGTGGATGTAATATTTTTGTATTATTTTTTTCTTACCTGAGAGAGAGTTCTTCTAATTTTTCTAGTTCGACGAGTCCTCTCGGCAGAAAATTAATCCTATTATTATGTAATTGCAGACAAACCAAATTCTTCATATTTTCAAGATCATTTGGCACAGAAGTCAATTTATTATTCGCTAGACTCAACAATTTCAGCTCAGGCAACTTTGCTACCTAAAGGAACAAAAATACTTTAAAAAAATTTATTCATAAAATTACAAATCTAGATAAATCACCTGTGTAGGGATCGTGACCAAAGAATTGTGCCCGACGTATAGACGTTCTAGATTGATCAAGTTTGAAATTTGAGCTGGAATTTTCGTAATTTTGTTCTCGGCCAAATGCAGGACTTTTAAGCGAGGAAGGGAGAAAATGAAAGGAGGGATTTCAGTGAGGGCATTTCCAGAGAGGTTTAATTCTTCCAGGAATATCAGACGTTTTAAGGAGGTAGGGAAAGATTTTTCGTCCAGATGATTTTTTGATAAGTTCAGTTTCTAAAACAAATAATATTGAAAAAAATTCATAAAAAAGTGAAAGTTTCTGATATCATTTTCACCATGAAACCCTGGTGAAAATGTTTTCGTTTATCTTAATCTAGTTCGGTTTACCATCCCCAATCCACCTTATTTTTCAACAAAAAATCAAAACATAAATCAAACAAAAATTCTTTTTAAAACATTTTTAGTGAAGAAAAAAAATATTTTCGAAAATTTTCTTTAAAGTTAAAATTTTCTATAATAAGTCAAAAAAAATTAAAGCGAAGTAATAATTATTTTGCAATCCATTTTCAGGCATGAAAAATCAAATGAAGGGGTAAGCAATCTCTGGCTTGGCTTGGACCAAGCCAAGCCGACCAAGCCACACTTGCCGAGGTCTGGTATTGGTAGGGTTAGGTCACTGGGGATTTTACGATTTTCAAGTTCGATACAACAATAATTTTCATTTATACCGTACTAAATTAGTATTAATATTATTAATACGATATCGACCCTAACTAAGAAGAATATGATCATTAAAATTTTCTGAGACCACAACCAGGTGGCGAAAATTAACTTTTAAATATCTTAATTATCAGACTAATTGAAAACCTATACAGGATTAACACGGATTGGGTTTTCATCATGATCATCAGACGTGAAATGAAAAAAAAGGTTTAAAAAAGATACCATATCATTTTTTTCAAAATTTTAGTACGATCGCCGATAGACTATTTCGAGAATTCCAAAGATCAGTCTCAATTTTTAATACAGTGAAGTCCGTTTAACAGGACGCACCCTATCAATATTAAAAGTACTGTCCAGCGAAAAGTANACATATATTACATACGTATCATACTATGGCGTCTTTTTATGCTAAATTTTAATATTAATAGGGTGCGTCCTGTTAAACGGACTTTACTGTAAAATAAATAAAAATAACCTCATTGATTTTTTTGGAAAATGCGCGTGCTCTAGGGTGTCAAATAGTTCTTTTCAGAGTTAGAAACAACATACGATTGAGATTTATTTTTGAATACCATCAAATTTAACAAATGATTTATCGTAAAATGAATAACTTTTTGAGATAGCATCTACTGTAGTATATTGAAAATCCTGCCTAGTCGTCGAATTCTATGACTACGTCACAAGAATATAAAGTGACCGATGAAATGACTGGATTCTCGAGAAGTGACCAATGAAATGACTGGATTTCTCTATTTGTGACGTAGTCATAGAATTCGACGACTAGGCAGGATTTTCGATATTACGCCCTATTATATAATATAACTTATATCATAAGATGATAATCCTATAAACATAAACTTAGCAGTTCATCAGTTTGTTATAACTTTTATTGATCTATGATCTGGATTTCAATCTAGATTATTCTTTTATTTCTGATTGCTAGTAAAAATACGTGAATCAACATCTTGTATTTAATTTTGCGGTAAAGTCTACAATATATTCTAACTCAATCTCAAGACATGCGAATTCAACAAAAACTTATTTGGGTAAATTATCGTGAAAAATATTCTCGGCAAAATAAGCGATTGAACTCATTTTTAATTTTCCGATCATAATAGGATTAAAAATTTATCATTAAAATATTAAAAATACTAGGGTAGCTTTTTTTTAAAGGAACCCACCCTTGTCGGCTTAATAACTCGAAAGTCATACAAGATATAGACAAACGGTTTTCTGTATGGTGTAGCCAAGTAAATTTGTAACATGGAAAACTTTTGCGTGCCGGTATCCCGGTATTTCCGACAAACTCACATTTTTAACATATAAAACTTTTTTTCATATGAACGAATGTTCTAACAAAAATAAGCTATATTTAAAAAAAATATATATTTTAGTCATTTTTTGGAAAAAATGGTGACATTAACGATACTTAAGAAAAATGGGTACAAACGGTACTTTGAGCAGTAAAAAAATCAGTATATTTGTACTGAAATTCATCCTAACTATTTCTTACCTTTAAATTTAATAGATTTCCGAATTCATCTCCCAATTTCGAGATTTGATTTTTTGAAAAGTCGAGTTCTTTTATATGTATATTCTGAGTAATAGTATTTGGGATAAATAATAATTCTTGATTTGCAAAACACTCGATTTCGGTTGTCATTTTCTTTCCTCTAAAAGATTCTGAAAAATTAATTTTATTGTTTTTTGATTTCATTTTCATATGTGGACCCTAAGCAAAAAGTAGAAGGAAAATGGCGAAAATTTACGTCATACATTCTCTTTGTTTATACTCTCGCGTGAGAGAACTTTACAAGCAAGAATCTGAAAATGCAAAATTAACATTATTTGAGTTTTTTGCTTGTAACGTTAAAAAATAAATTTGGTCATTTATCGAAATAAATTTCAATGTATGAACTTCGATTTAATTTTTTGATCTGTCTACTTTTTTATCCGCGATTTTTACACGACAACTTGAAAGAAGAATATTACAGGATAAGATTAACTTCAATAATCATAAAAAATGTATAAACGCCAACTAATAGTGATATGTAAGATATTATATTCTGAAAGTCGTAAAATGTGTTTTCGGGATTTGAACATCAGTACACAGGGGGTAGAACATTAGACATGAGGCTAAATTCCTACCCCATATCGCCGAAAAAAAACTACGCAATTTCTAGATTTTTAGCTAAATTCCTGCAAGTGCCCATATCGCCAAAATTGCGTGGGCGTTTGAAGTTTTAATAACAAATTACTCTGAGTGCGTCATGAATGATGTCATATTTAAAGATTAAATTTCTCAAATCTACATTTTTGAATTTTAATTTGATTAATGAAAATGGTCTTTTTTCACATGACTTGGGTGAACTTGCATTATAAGCAAATTGAGTCCCCTACAAAAATTACTATGCGTGCATCAGCAATACATATGTAGACTATTGCCAATAGTATTTGTCTGAAATGTTAGACAAATTTACAGCTATAAAATTAATTGAGGATATCCTTACTATAGTAGTAAAATGATATGATATTTCATTAATAATACAGAATGAGTTTTCTCGTTTACTGCGTTTTTTTTCCGCGGAGACAAAACAATCAACGACAGTTGTTTCGAAAAAAACTGTTACAGATCTTGAAAATTTAGGCCTTTTGTTGATTTAAAATATTATAAGATATCTTTCATTTCGCGAGTTGAAGATCACTGATTGCTCGACCAATCAGGAACGAGCTTCAAAATAAATTCCTATTCCTCCGTAGTTTTGAAGGTAGGAAATTTGTTCGTAGCTTCTTATTAGCACAAAAATACTTACGCAGGTCTGTTAACTATCATTTTTCAAATTAAATAAATTCGCTCCAGAATAGATAAGAAACGTTTTTGTGAGCTGATTTTGAGGGTCTTGCGCAAAAGCCTATTCGGATAAGCTATTCCTCCCTAGATTTTTTAGCAAAAAAATTGAAAACCATATGAATCAAGATCTAATGAGTTCGCGGAGAGCTGTTACTATCGAAACTCTAATTTTTGTGTTTTTTTGATTCCGAAAATCCATAAATTGTGATTAAAATCAAAACGATATATTTCCAAAACGATGAAAAAGAACTTTCCTTACGGAGTATGGAGATAAAAATACTACCACTTTGTTTCAAATTGTCCATATTTTCGGGAAAAAGATCTGAACATGAAGTTTTGATCATTTTTTGCTTGAGCATCAATGCATGAGGGGAACGAAAAATTACGTGAACGTACGTGATACCGTGATTGTTTATTAAAGTGAAAAATTATATCCAAATAAAGGTTAAATTTTATCTTCTTCGCCTTGTATTATTATAAATTAAAGTTCAAATCGCAAAAATAAAAACGGAGGTGTGCGAGGTCTTTAAAAAGGAACTCGAGTTTTCTACACTTCATAAAATAAAAATGATTTTTCGAAAGTGAAAGATATCAAAAAATAATCGTTAAAAACGAAAATAAAATATACTTTGATATTTTACACTTTGAAATCGACGAAAATGTTGAATATACATTTCTATAAAAAAATTAAGGTCAAAGTGACCGATAGAAGGCCATTTTATACATTCTTCAAGTTAATATACAAAAATGGCGGACAGTGATATTTCTGGTACTTTTTACTTTTACATTAATTTGACTAAAGGTAAAATAAT
The DNA here is from genome assembly GCA_004367855.1 of Oikopleura vanhoeffeni. NCBI lineage: Eukaryota > Metazoa > Chordata > Appendicularia > Copelata > Oikopleuridae > Oikopleura > Oikopleura vanhoeffeni. The sequence continues at coordinate 244,951 of SCLH01000425.1, read as the reverse complement.
TATTTTGCTCCGGCAAGCCCCTTAGAACTACGCAAAAAAACAAAATCAGGGGGGGCTCATATCGCCAAAAAACCTACGCAATTTCACGATTTTTAGCTAAATTCCTGCCAGTACCCATATCGCGGAAATTGCGTAGGCGTTTGAGGTTTGTATTACAAATTACAGTATGTGTTTTGAGTGCTTCATGAATGACGTCATATTTAAAGATTAAATTTCTCAAATCTACTTTTTTGAATTTTCATTTGGTGGAGAACGTAATTCTGCACATTTTGGTATTTTATTTCGTTCAAATTTTTTGGAAAAAAACTTTCGGCGATATTGGGCCTCCCCTTGTAGCAAAAGCATGCCAAAAAGTATAAAATTAAGAAAAACCTTTAGACATAGGGACCATCTATGGAAGAAAGTTGAATAATACAACTTGTAAATTATCGAATAAAATATCTAATTTTATAATAAATTTCTCTGATTTCTAAATTCTTACATATGAAACTGCCTGTTTTTAAACTGTAGGTGGCTATTTATTTAATTTGGAAATCTTCTAGAAGTGTCGAAAATAATAAAATTAAAATAAAGCTATCCTAACCGCCTCGTGATATAGAAAATTCGAGAAATCACGTTTTTTATTATGCAAATTAAAATAGGCCCAAGGAGCCACCTACGCATTCACTTTCTCTCTAAATCAGGGGACTTTTATAAAATACATTATTTGGCCCAATCAACTAATAAATACAGTTACTAGAAAACTATTATTTTTTGAAAAACTCTAGCATAATTCGTAAACAGCGTCGCGGTGATGGGAGGCCATTTGATTGGGTAAAAATCACGTGGGCTGAAACCTCCTTTTTCTCATTGGTCAAAACTGGGATTGAATAATTTGAATTTTCACTTTTCGCACAAAATAAATTCTTGGATTTTTTATAAAAACTTTTAATATAATAGAGAAAATAGATTTGTTTCGCTGAAATATGAAGAATTTTCGACTATTTTTATCTAGAGCGGTTTCTGCAATTTAGCTCTATAACTAGGAAAATTGACACTTTGACGGCTTACGACGACCAGATTTAGCGCAAATATGACATGTAGAAGTCTCCTGCTGTGATGCAATATATTTTATAAATAACTTATATAAAAAATGTAAATTTCTTCATCTTAAAAATCACTCATCAAAAATCAAATCATTTTTACGTGAAATATTTTTAGAGTGTTTAAAACAGTGGCTTTTTTGATATTTCAAAATTGAATTAAATCATTGAGTTATAGGTTCAAAAAATGGGCACACCAAAGTCCGTTTTTTGAATACCTGCAAACGGAGTTAAAGATAAGAAAGCGGCACATATTTACTTGACCTAATTAGGTCCTCAAATTCTTCTAGCTATCGATTGCACTCAAGAGCCGTTTTCGATTTCCGGTTTTCAACGGATTTGATAAACCGATAAATACAGGAAATTGGTAAACCGGCTCTGCCTCGCAATAGCGGACCTGACTAGTCTAAGTTAGGAACGGAGAATTTTTTTAGCCCTCTAGTCTTCGTTTTTTTTTGTTGGATAAGCATTTATTCTAATGTCTCAGTGTTTCGTAAAAGGCGAAAATATGTGAATAATTTGCCTACAGGAGCTCCCTAAGCGGTAAATGGGATTTGACCCCTGTCCGCGTGGATAAAATCCACAGTGGTCAAATTCACCATATTTATAACGGTCTTCACAAATTTTCATTTTTAAGCCAAAAAAGACATCATTTGTACGATAAGAATTCCGTGTGCCCGATGATTTTCACACTCGAGTAATTTATAAAGTACACCTCAATCGCCCAAGAATAAATCCACGCAATTCGAATTTTCTTACAAATACTTTTTGTCCGAATCGCCGTATTGTCCAAAATTTAGAATTAAATGTCTTGTTGCTAATAAATTTTCTGCTCTGAAATTTTCTTATTGTGATCGGAATTAATCTTGGCCACCGCTGAGATTACGTCACTGTTCATAATTCTGAGTATGTGGGTTAAGGATTACCACGCCATTTAGTGATTTTCAAACGATTTGTTTCTGAGCTGAAATAAAGTTGCTTGAGTTTCATGTTCTAAGACCCAGGAGATATTATGTTTCTGAATTTTTTCTGTCTGAATTTTTCGAAAAAAGTAACAAAAAGTTTTTGTATGATCGTACCGGTATTTTTACCGGTCCAAAAACTTATTTTTCGACTTGTATCTGTTCAATTTCATTTAGCGATGTATTAACATAATTTTCTGATTTTTTGTTAGTTAAAAAAAGTTATGCGCTCAGATTATATTTTTCTTTGAATTTGCCTACAATCACTGATAAAGTCCTCAAAATGGCTGTTTTTGTTACCCTGAGCGCTAGTTCAATTTCATTTGGAGCACAGTAAGCAAATTTTTTCGCAGAAAAAAGCACTTTCTTAAAATTGCGAGTTCATGATTTTTATGTGCTCCATATTTCGCTATCTTTCATAGTTATGGTTTAATGCGCAGTCAAAGTTTTGCTTTCTGAAAAATACGTCGATTTAACCAATCTAAGAAAATTTCAGATTTTTTTTTTCGAAAATTAAATTTTTTTTATTTCTTGTTTTAAAATTGAATTCAAAGTGAACTCATGC
>SCLH01000425.1:138046-179593 GCA_004367855.1 Oikopleura vanhoeffeni | reverse complement strand
AGGATTCTCTCTTTAATCATATTTAAGAAATCATTGCCATTTTACAATTTGTGTTTAAAAGATAATTGTGTACACTTAGGCCATGACAAAACTTTTCTCGGATAAGTCTATGGTTATTGTTAAAAAATATGGTCGTTTTTTCCTGCGGAACACAACCCTATTTTTTAACCCTGACCCTAGCCTTTCCCAAGAAACAGCTTTGCGTCGTTAGTGTACACCGTGTACACTAGACACGAGTTTACCTCACCCTAATTCTAATACTTTTAAGATAGGAGTATATTAGTGTACACATACAATTGGAGTGTACACTCGGGGCATGGCAAAACTTTTTTTCCTGACAAACAAGTTTTGCACGGTTTTATCGCGTGTATACTGGGCACGAGATTTCAAATTCAAATTTTTTAAATTTTATTTTGTTAAAAAATGTTTTCCCCATTCTGTACTTTATTCATAAAGCATAATTATAAATTATCTTCCAAAACACTAATAAATGCCGAGATATATTTTTGAGCATACTTTAGCATCGTCACAGAGCTTATTTCTACGATTTTTGAAGATTCATAGAGAATATGTAATTAATAATAAAGTTATTTTGTGAGCATTTTCACCTTCGAACAAATTTGTGTACTTTTGATGAGTTTGAAACTCAATTTCGATCAAACAGATATCCATTTACCCTTAAAAAATCCGGTTTCATATTGTCCTCATTTTGCTCTCTAGCAGCTCCTGTGGTCACTTTGGAACATTTTAAGTGTCATTTTCGACTTCCGTGAAACCAATTTACTCTATAGCCAACGAAAAATAGTCCAGCAAATGCTTCACATTTGCTCTCTAGCAGCTCTTGTGGTCCCTTTGGGATATTTTAAGTGTCATTTTCGACTTCCCTGGTTCAAATTTACTCATTAGGCCAACAATAAATAAGTCCACAAAATGCTTCGCATTTGCTCTCTAGCGGCTCTTGTGGTCACTTTGCAGCATTTTAAATTGTCATTTTTGGAATATCCCTGGATACAAATTAACCATAAATCTTGGTGCAGCAATATGCTTCGCTATGCTTTGAATTTGGCCTCGTTTTGTTACGCCTTAACCTGCTACCCCCTTAAGAGATGTCATGACACCTTATTGTCAAAAATTTTAGCTTGAAAAACTACCCTGGATGCTATAATTTGAAGGTCATTTGACTTTAAGGGCGGTTGTGGGTGTAAATAAAGGCAGAGAGTGAAAGAAAAGATTGGTTTCTTTATTAATCGAATCGTGGGAAAAAAAGTATTTAAAAAAAATATGACGCTCTGATTGGACAAAGCGACGGCAAAGTGGTTTGATTGGTTCTAGGATTTTTAGGCGTGGGCGGTATATTTCCTTCTCATCATATTGGGATTGTTTTACCACCGAACAAATTAATTATCTATAGAATTGTCGTTTCGACGGCATTAAAGCCTACAGAGAATAGTTTTTTTCAACTATTTTTCGGGTAATGTATGGCAAAATTTGCATATGAATTCTTTATTTGCTGTTTTATTTCGAATTTTGGAAAAAAATATTGAGCCGAGATTATGTCAGATTTTAAAGAGAATTTCTGAATTTCATTTTTTTAACGCGGGTAAAAAATAAAAGTCAAAATGAGATTTTTTTAAAAACCGGAACCTCCTGTCATTATTTTGAAGACGTCGTACTTTCACGAAACATCTTTTGTTTGATTTAATTTAAACAAAATTGACCGCAGAATTAACAATTTTGTGTGAATTGAGAACATATTTTACACGGTTTTTTTCAGTACGGCACTGGTGAGGCCACCGTTCACAGAGAAATAAAAATGGTACTTGCAGTTTGATAGACGAAGGTTTTAGTCTCCCAGTATTTTTTTTCTCATTTTTCATTTAGCTGCCCGTATCGACGCCTTCCAGTCCAGCTGGAGGAAGAGGGCTATTTTCCCGCAGCAATTCCAACATTCTACACCCACAACCCCCTTAAAAGATGACCAAACTGTAATTCGACTTTTTGAGAGTTGTCAAATTATAAAAGAAATTTGCAAAAAGTTTTTTCACAAAAAGTTGTCCTTTTAAAAATGACATGGGGGCAAAGGGTGGGTACCTAAAAAAAGGCACCTAAGTGTTTTTTTTATTTTCAGGAAATTTATCGATATATTATTTTTCTTCAAAAATTTAACATGCCAAAAAAGCCGCAATTGCAAAATGCCAACGTGCTGGAATTACTGTCCGCATGGTCACGGGTGATAACATTGCAACAGCCCGCAGTATCGCTCTCAAATGTGGTATTTTGGCGCCTGGCTCCGAATTTCTCGTCATTGATGGCAAAGAATTCAACCAGCGAATCCGGGACAAAAACGGCGACGTCCAGCAGGAGTTATTGGACAAGGTCTGGCCAAAATTGCGAGTCTTGGCTCGGAGCAGCCCCACGGATAAGCACACGTTGGTCAAAGGCATTATTGACTCGAAAATGACGGTAAACCGAGAAGTAGTAGCCGTCACGGGCGACGGGACAAATGACGGCCCCGCTCTGAAAAAAGCAGATGTCGGATTTGCAATGGGAATTGCCGGCACAGATGTCGCTAAAGAGGCGTCTGATATTATTTTGACTGATGACAACTTTACGTCTATTGTGAAGGCGGTAATGTGGGGCAGAAATGTTTATGATTCAATCTCAAAGTTTTTACAGTTTCAATTGACTGTCAATGTTGTGGCGGTCATTGTTGCCTTTACTGGAGCTTGCATTATCAACGTGAGTTCTGATAATAAGAGGGGGTCCGTTTTTTAGATACATGCAAACGGTGTTTGAGATAAGTCGGAATCGACACATACGATATTTCTTATAGTTGGGGTCATATTACGACTTTTCACTGTGCGTCGGGTAGCAGAGCTGTTTTTTTTATTTCCGGAATTTACCAGTTTTTCACTGGATATTATCGGTTTCTCGAAAACCGCTCTAACGTTTTTCATGAACCAACAGGAATGGTTTCAAAGGAAATCAAGGAATCCGAAAAAATGTCAAAAATTAAATCTGACACCGTTGATACTATCAACTTGATAGTGNNTTTTCAAAAATTCGATTTTTACCGGTTAAAATACCAGTTTTTGTTTAAATTTGGGCTGGTGACGTGGGGTTTGTCGGGATTTTTTTAATTTTGCTTTTTTCCTGTTCTCCAGGAAATTTGACACAATCTGACAGAATTAGAGCGGGGAAAATTTTTTAGAAAAAAATTAGAGTCCGACATTTCTACGAAATGACCAAAAATTTTTTCACAAATTTCCAGTTTTTTTTTTCAAAAATTTTTAATTTCAAAAGGTAGCAAATTTTATTGTGACAACGGCGCTAATACTGAAAAATCAAGTAAATGGGCGTTTTATAAAGTCAGTTTCTGACCACTAGATGGCCAAAACCTTTTTTTTTGTGCACGGAATCGTTTTTTTCTGGGTCAACAACCCCCGTGAGGTCAAAGAATTTTGTATCAACTACTGTCGTTCTCTCGTTAGTTTTACCGGTGCGCTCCCTAGGTATAACCCAAAGTATGAGCAATATCGTATGTGTCGATTTCGACTTAGCTCAAACTTCGTTTCCATTTATCCTAAAAACGGACCAGGGTTTTATTAGGAACAAATGAAAACCCGCTACAGTAAAGTGTATTCAGTAAGACGCGTCCTAAGGAATTTAAAAGTGCTGTCCTACGAAAAGTACTAAAGTAAATACTGTTCCCTAAAAGACGCCATGAGACGATACGTATGTAACATATGTATCATACCATGACATTTTTTAAAGTACTTTTCGTGTGACAGTACCTAAAAAATCTTTGGGATGCGGATAAAGACACTTTGCTGTACATTATTTCTAGAAATCTCATTAAATCATATCGATTACGAAAAAAATTCTCTACAGCATGTATAATTTTTGCTCCTCTTTTTCCAATTTGGCTAACTTGCTATCCGCCAATGAGAACGATCAATTTTGGGAAATACCAACGTCTTTTCCAGATTCAACCGATCAAAACGGTGGAATTCAGATTCAGCCAAATTGGAAAAAGAGGAGCAAAAATTATACACCCTGTATTTCAAAATTTGACCCCAGAAAATATTCTCAAAAATTTTAAGTCTCATCCAACAAAAGTTGACTTCGTATGTGCTATAGTTTTCTGGTTACCGATATTCTTGGCTAAAACCGGTTATTACCAGTAACCGGTTAAGTGTACTGGTACAGACTGGCAAAAGTCTACTTATACAACGCATTAGCTCTCAAATGAGCTATCATAAAACTTCACCCCACCGTAGTTTTTCGACAATAAGAAGAAAACAATTATCGACTGAAGCTTTAAGCAGCAATCTAAAATTTTTGTTGACGCCCCGAACTTAACTACTTTTTTAGGATTCGCCATTAAAAGCCGTTCAAATGTTATGGGTTAATCTTATCATGGATACATTTGCTTCTTTGGCATTGGCTACAGAACCGCCTACTGAAGAGTTGCTCCTCCGAAAGGTTTTTTTAATAATTTTGAAAAGAGATTTTTCATATGGGCTATTAATACTGGCCTGAAATTGGTCACGAGGGACTTATATCATGTTTTATAGCCTTATGGTCGCCGGAAAGCCTTAATTAGTCGAACAATGATGAAAAATATTATTGGTCATTCTATCTACCAGGTAATTTCGTCTTTTATGAATACAGTAAAAATCATTTGAAGTTAATCCAATTTATCAATATTTTACAAATGGGGATAAATCTAGAAAATATATCATTTTGTCAATGTCTATTTAAAAACAACTTCCTTGAGACTTTGTTCCATTAAACGGTCCATAATTAACCCTTCAACAGGCCAATTTCTTATAAGCAACCTTTTATAATAAAATGAAAACGCCTGCTTAGCCGTAAAAATTTGAAAAGCAACCCTTTTGATGGAACAAGGCTCTGCTGACTTTGAAAATGTTTGTTTAATTTTTGGAATCGCTTAATTTACATATTCATAATGTTCATAAAATTTTCGTTTTTTTTGAAAATTTATTTTTAAGAATTAAACATTTTTTGATCTCGAAAACTTTTTCCAAATTTTCTTTGTATTTTTTGGTAATTTTCAAAATAAATAAAGTGGGAAAGTCAATTTTTATTTAGCAACGAATATAAAGTCAGATTTTCTCTGTTAAATTATTGAACTTCAATATTGAAAAATGGATATTTAATTTTTTATTTTCTTAAAAAATGGATCGGTTTATATCGAAGATGATTTGGTCGCCTGGTCCTTAACACAAATATACAGTACGTAAAATAAAAGCCAAGGAACTTCTTTATTCGTGATATTTGATCTCTTGACAATAATTGGTTCATATATTGGCTTACAAGTTCTTAATGACAAATTTGATTTTTTGAAGGGAAAATACATTTTTATCTCAAATTTTCTTTGGAGTCTAACTCCAGGGAGCTCCATATATCAGTAATATTTTTTTTTACTTTAGCTCATCGTTATTTTCGTCCTTCTTTTCAAAGGTGCTTATATCTTGGGGATAGACGATGGTCGTGGGAAACCGATGAACGCTGAGCCAACTGAACACTTTACCGTTATTTTCAATGTTTTTGTATTAATGCAGCTTTTCAACGAAATTAACGCACGAAAAATTCATGGGGAGAGAAATGTGTTCAAGGGAATAACCAATAATTTTGTTTTCTGTGGCATTTTGATCGGAACAGCGGTAACACAGGTAATTCAATTTTTCGAAAGTCAATTCATTTTAATGAAAACTTAAAAAAAGTTATACGATCAACTGTATAGTTTCCTTGAGGGCGTCGGTGCTTAGAGACAGATCCGGATATGGGCTCTTGATGAAAATTTTAACTGGGTATATATATTCTTCTCAATATACCATTAAAGTAATGTTTTATGAATAAGGCAACTTTTGAATTTTCGTATTATTGCTTTTTTCTAAATTCATCGGCTAAAAATATTGCGACTGCCACCTTTTACTTTTTTCAAAGATGTCCTCGTTTTGTTTCGAGGCTCTTGTTTATACTCTAAATCTTAATTTTTGCAACAAAACTCCGGTTCAGTAGAAATACATCAAAGCCCTCTTTAACCCTTGTGAGCACAGAGCCACAATTGTGGCTCAAGCATATCTAAAATCATCCGAAAAGGCAAAAACGGCATTATTACAGAGAGTTAATTTATAAGGATTTATCGCCTATGTTTCACTTCCGGAAAAATTATCTCGGAACTAGACATGAAATACAAATGTGAGATCAGCCAGTTTTTAGGAAAGTGTTTTGTACATGCATAGCAGTTAAAATAAAATTTATTGGTATCTAGGGGCATATGTTTTTTTCAGAAGTGAAATTTCTAAATATTCAACTTCAAGTATCCCATGAAAAAATTTAATTATCATAAAAGTGAATTTAAGCAATCAAAAATAGTCCACAGTTGTACTTCATTACCATATTTACTTGAAAATAATAAAAAAAAGTGTAATAATCTGCTTATATAGTGAAAAATAAACATTTTTCATCAAAAATAATGATTTCCATCACAATTTTTGACTTATTTATGAATTACTTTTCATTTATGAGACATAAATCAAAGCGGACAAAACTAGGACGTAGGCCAGATACTTGTGCATCGTTTTCGACAGAAATGAAACTTGTGGAGACAATTGTGACCGTGTAGCCAGTGATATGGTATACCTTGCTTATCTCACTATATTTTCTAGAACTAAAAATTAAAATTCTAGAATATAAAATGTCGGATGCAAAATATTACCTTTCAACTTAAGTATTTTTTTAGGACAACCAACCCCTAGTCTGACGAAACGAGAAAACCATATGCGATATCTAGAAACAGTTTTTTGCATTCACTCCTACTAAAAAGCTCAATGAGAAATTTTATTAAGTTGATTTGACATCAGGTTCACTGGATATAAACCGGAATGTAATTTTTTGTAGGTTCGAATCTCGGTGGCCCAGATTTTTTTTTTCTTAAAACAGCCGGAAGAGTTGAATTTCTATGCTTTTTCGTTATTATATCACGATTATCTACACATTAAATGCTTGGACTATAATTTTGATGAATTCTCGGAAGAAAAAAACGACGTTCAATTTTTTCATCAAAATTTATACTGAAAATGCTTATATAATAGATCTCCGGTTGTCCGATAAAAGAAAAAAAATTCTACAACTGTGAGCTACTCACTTGAGCTTTTTTAGTTGGCAGTTGAATGCAAAAAAACATTTCTTGATATCTTCTATGGTCTTATAAAATAATTTTATTAAAATTCATTGTTTTTTAGGTTATAATTGTCCAGTTTGGTTCAACCTTGATGTCCTGTGAACCCCTTGGTATTAAATTATGGGGTATCTGTTTCGGACTTGGTGCATTTGAGCTGATTTGGGGCCAAGTCGTCGCCTTTGTACCAACAAAACGACTTCCAAAACAAATGACGGTACGTATTTTTGCAAAAACCCTACGTTTGCGTGAGTTCAATTGCGCAATGGTTTTCCTAATTTGAGATAAAAATTAAAGAAAGACGTCTGCCCAAATTGAATTTATTTTAATTCGGTGGGAAAAGTGATTTGCCTCTCTTGGGGAAAAGACATTTCAAAGTCACCACAATGTCACTTTTTAAATTAATATTTCACATTTTCCACAACAATGAAATATGACAAAGGCCTAGTTCACGGGTTAGCTCATTAGACACTATTAAACGCCTCAAAATAAAATTGATTTTTATCTGTGATTTCAATATAATTTTTGCATCGTATCTACCTTATTACAAAATTTCTGATTAAATGGTATTATTTTCATTTTTCTCACAGCACTATTTGAAAGTTTTATTTTTTAGCGGTTAAAAAAATTAGAGTTAACTAAAAAGCGATGTGAATCAACCTAATATTTCTCTGGTATTTGTATTGTTAATTACCAAACAAGGCTGAAAATTTTGTTTTTTGGTGTTGAGAGAAAAATGTTCTTTTAAATTTAAAAAGAGACTGAAAATGTATACAAATCATATTCGCGAAATTTCAATTTTCAGTACTCCTAAAAAAACTAAAATCCGGCATCAAAAATCTGTTAGCAACAACATGTTCTCTAGTTAGTCAAATGATATACAAAATAAAATTAACTCATGGTGCGAATAAATTTTCCCGATGCCTTGATTTTTTTTTTAATTTCTAGAGTTTCAAAAAAATCGGCACAAACCAAATAACTGCATTAAGGGGGTACCCGACGGAATATTTTGCGCNGTTCATAAAATTTCGGAGATTAAAAGTACATTCAACCAAAAGCCGAGATTATGGCGGTTTTTTTGATATCAGTTACAAGTCTGTGTGGTGTATTGTTTGTCTCCAGCGCGCCCTCGAAAACACCCTTTATACCGTCGGGTACCCCCTTAAAATTAAATTATTAATTTCCTCAAGATCTCAGTCTCCTAGCATTATTATTGACGGCGCTGAAATTTTCGACATTTTATTTATTAATATTTAATATATTAAGTAGACTGTTTCCGATATGTTGAATCTGTTTTTTTTTAGAAACGATAATTTGATTTATCACATGTAAATTTTGAAGAATTTAAGAGCATCTCGATATCGATACACCATTGCAACTTATTTGGCATGTCAATTTTCAAGTTTTATTTTGGTCGTTCGATCTTGACCTTTAATAGTTTCAGTAAATTACAGCTAGATCCTTTGGTCGAATCACCCCCTTCTGAATATTTTTTACTTTTATTTTAGATGAATTCAAAACTCAAGCTAATTTAATATTTATAAACGAAGTTGGAATGTTTTTTGTTCAAGTAGCTTTTAGAAATAAATTAATAAAAAATGTTTTTAACCTTTTTGGGTGCTAAACCTTTGAAGGTGTTATCATTAAATATGTCAGCATATAATATGCTACATATGTAAAAGCTACATGTGACCCGCGCTGACATCGCAATAATCCCGTGTCTGAACGTTGTATCTAAATGAGATTATAGAATTGAAATTAAGGGAGTGGGTGTTTGTAGAAGTCTTCAAGTACAGTTTCCGAAAAACCTGACTACGGAAATTATCCAATTTTTTTAAAATATGTAGTACAACTCTTAACCCTTGGAAGCTCCAAAATGGTGTTAATTCGGCAGAGGCTCATGCACCACTAAAGTGGGGCGACTTTGAGCCTTCATTACGGATTAAACTACATTTTATAAAAAGCCGTGAATGATCTTAATTTTGTAAGGATAGTCCAAATTAGCGAGGTAACAATTAATATTTTAAAATTTTTACCCTAAATCGGCCGAAACTAAGCTGCAAAGATTGGACTTTGATCACTTACTTCTCATTGAAAACAGGAATATTTTCAGAATTTCTTTCAATATTCGCACTCATTAAGACCTTGGCTTTCACAATTTTTTTTTTCGATTTTCAATCTATTTTCCCATTTTCTCATAAATAGACGATTAGCAGCGCGAGTGATCAAATAAAAGTTATAAAACAAACGTTTGTTATAATTTAACCGGCTAAGACTTCGAAATATTATCTCGAGGTAAGCCAACTTTCTGGTCAGTGTTGCCGTAGCTTTCATTTGAACCTACTTTCGAAAAAATCGAAGCATATTTTTTTTCCGAATTTTTTTTTATTTTTTGAAAGATACTCAAAGACTTTCCTAAAACTACAGTTTCTCAGTTTTATCTATCGTTTAAAACTGTTTGATCAGCAACGCATTTTTTAGAGTTTTTGAAAGAAATTCTCTAAAAAAGTAAGACAAAATAATTTTTTGAAACGAGAAAGTCCTAGAAAATTTTAACTGCCATTTTTGAATTTCCTCGTGGCAAACTCTATTTGGGTTTGATGCAAAAAAATTTCCAGGACTTTTTTTTCATCCGATTTCAGCGGATTCAAAATTTTAAGCACCACGAGGAATAAAAAATGGCAGTTAAAAATTTTTAAAGGGAGTGGGTGTCGCAAATGTGAGCCTTTTCCAAAGGTCATTTCTCGCCAAACTAGCAAAGGTGATAGTCCCGAAAACATTTGTAACTTACAGAACTAACCTTCGCGGTCATTTCACACAACATACAGAAATCTGATACAATTGCACCTACGCACAACACACAAACATTTAATAAAGCGTCCCCAAGAAACACTAATAAACTATTTTCTTTCTGTCAATTTATAATCATTTTTTGAGCTTTTTTTGTGTTCAGGCTAGAAAACACACAATAAAAACATCTTCACAACTAATTTTTTGCTTTTGACGGGCAAAACTAAAATTATTGATTTATTTATGATTTAAATTGAAACATGCGCTGAATTTGTTTTCTTTTGACGCTAAGCCGAGTTAAACATTGCACCAAAATCCTTAAAAGTTTTGAATTTACGGAAAAAATTATTTTGAAGGCATTTTTGTCAATTTTTTTTGATTTCTAAAATTTTGATCAAAATTAAAGAATGAAAGTTGACATGGCCCCAAGAGACACGCCGGGGAAATCAAATTTCAAAAAACAAACTCTAAATGCATTGTCAAACAAGTCTTGTGCTTTCAGATGCAAGTATGAGCCCGAAGCTGTATCTCTTAAACTTGTGAAGGAGATACCTGTTAACTGAGCTTCCCAAACTGAGCCATTTCAAAAAAAATTTCACGTTTTTGTCCGCCAAAAGCAAAATTTCGAGAAAAAGGGCGCTAATATGCATTTATGTGTGAGGCTTTTCTGGAGCCTGACACAAAAAAATAATGAAAAATGGTGAAAATTGAAGGAGAAGAACGTTCTGAGTGTTTTTTAGGAAAGCTTTTTAAAAAGCGTTGGTGTCGGCGTAGGTGGGATTGTAATCAGATTACTGTTAAATTCAAAAATGATCGCGAAGAGTGGTTCTTTAAAGATACAAAAGTTTTTGGGATATCAGCTCCGCCAGTTTATCCAAAAATACCTTCGTAAAAGGTCCAAATCTGCGACACCCACGCCCTTAAGGGAGTACGGGTCGCATTTAGAGACTCGGACATGAAATTTTCTAGATTATCTTTAAAATATTTTTTCTGAAAAATATGGACAAAAATAGTTGATAAGAAGTCTTTTTATTTTTCAAATTGTCATGAAAAAAGTATTTTATCGGATTTGAGAAAATATTTCTTTCATTTTTCAAAATTTTGGAAATTTCTGAGAATTTGAATCGCTGTTTCTAAAAAACGAAATACAAAAATGCAAATTGTGACGCTTGGCGGCTCTGCCCGTATCCTTAAGGATCGTAATTCCATACCAAGTTGAAGTTTCCTGCCGTAAATCCAGGGAGGAGTAGTATTTTCCCGAGGCACTCAAAATAAAGCCAAAAAACTAGTTTTTTTGGCTCATTTAAGCTCTGGATGAATTTTTAATAAGGCAAATCGGACCTTGGGGTTCTGCCCACGTTCTCTGTGGTCAAATAAAAGCTATAAAGTATTATCTACTTTCAATAACTCACGGGAGGAGTAAGGCTTTTGAAGTGAAAATATTGGCCACTTTTGACAAGGGTCGTTCCTGATCTGGTCGGCCAAATCAGAGGCCTTCCGATTCAGATTTTTTGGAAAGCAAGATTAATCGTTCACTTATCGCCTAAACTGAAATCTCATATGTCTCGTGCTGTCTTCCTACGTATTTTATTGAGGCAACGCTGAAAACCCTGGTTTTGGCGCTTAAAATGCGACCAGTACTCCCTTTAAGGTAATCCCGGCTCCTACATTTTATGCAGTTATTATGTCCATAAAAATGCACCAAATCAATTGTTTATGTTTTGAAACGCATAACAACCCAAAATGACAACAAAAAAAATTTTCGAAAAAATTTTGCGTTTTTTTTCGATTTTTTTTCCTAAGTATTTTTTCCTCAAAATTATGTTCAAAAATACGTTTGTGTCCCAATGGTTGACCCACTAAACTCAATATCGCTTAACGTAAGCCCAACTTTCTCTCAGTGTTTCCCCAGCTTTCTTTTGGACCTATTTTCGAAAAAATCGGAAGCACATTTTTTTTCGAAAATTTTTCCCACGTGACCTTCAAAATTTATATTTTGAGTTGGGGTCAAAATTGAAAAAACGGCTGCCTCAGAAGTTTCTATTTTTTTCGAGCTAGCCGTTTACAAAAATTTGAGTGAATTTTGAAAATTTAACCTAGGAGGAGATAGGATTTTTTCCGATTAAAAAAAGTCCAAAACGCGGTATTTTGCGGACCGGTTTTTACATATTCTGGAATGAATATAGCAGCTCGTATCGACAAAAGCGCTCCTCAGAAGTTTCAAATACTAATTATACAGGTTATGTTTCAAATTTGGGTTAAATTTCAAAAATAAAACCTGGGAGGACGATAGATTTTGCGTTTTGGCTTAGGTGCTCTTGTGGCCCGTTATGTGTGAAGGAGTGTAGTCATGCAAAAAAGTTTTGACACAGTGTGTTACGCAAGAAGTGAAAGGCTAGTTCTACAAAACTGGCTAATCTGATTAATATCTCTGAATCTCTGTGGCTAAATTTTATCGAGAATATGTCAATTTAAGGTGACCGGGATACCTCTTAAGGGGGTATTAATCTAGGCAGATTTGACAATCACGGTGTATATATCTGAACTAACAAAGTCATGGATAGAAAACCGAAAAATGCTTATTTGTAGATCTATCCTAATCTGCGAAAAAGTAACATCACATAATTATTTTGACCATTACACCAAAGTACAGTACGAACAGGTGACATTTTCCCAAACTGCAAAAAAACTCTATCTCCTCCCAGATCGGTAAAATCAAATTGAGCTCAAATTTACACAGATCACGTAACGGGAGTATGCCAATATTTTCTCCCGGCGACTGAACAATTCTAGAACGCCAAATAACCGATGATTTTCTGCAATTTCAGACTTCAAAATCTATCTCCTCCGAGGATATATTTGCAAAATGGCTCAAATGTTTATCAAGTGTTCCTAAGAACATATGTTAGAGATTCTCGAGGGCTTTTTTGCAATTTCGAGCTAGAAGTTCTAGCCTAGAACTCGAAATATGATTTTTTGTGTCATTTCGGAAAAAATTGCCGAAAAAAAAGTGCTTCAATTCCGAAAGTAGGGTTAAAAAGAAAGTCAGTGAAACACTAATGAGAAGTTGGCTTTCTTAATTTTTAAAGGAGAGCTTTTCGATCCGGCGACTGAACAATTCTAGAACGCCAAATAACCGACGATTTTTAACAATTGCAGACTTCAAATCTATCTCTCTAGGATATTTTTGCAAAATAGCTCAAATTTTTATCAAGTATTCCTCAGAAAATTTTAAAGAATAAAGGAGAGCTGTTTGCAATTTCGAGCTAGAACTGAAATATGATTTTTGGTCATTTTCCGAAAAATTTCCGAAAAAAAAGTGCTCGATTTTTCGAAAGTAGGCAAAAGAAGCCAGTGAAACACTGAGAGAAAGTTGGCTTACGGTCAAGGCGATATTTTGAAATTTAGTCGTTCAATTCGGGCAAACGTTATTTTTTACTCATCTTTTAAAAAATATTAGAAAAAACGAAAAAATACACATAAAATTCGAAAAAAAAATTTGATGAATGGTTTCTTAGTAACTTAATTATCACCCTGTATCAATTTAGAGCATTTTAATGCCTCTAAGGCCTTTATTTAATCAGACAGATATACCCCTTAAGGGAGTGGGTGTCGCAAATTTGAGCGTCTTCCGAAACAATTCCGCCATACTAGCAAAGTGATATTCCAAAACATTTGTGACTAACAGAAACAACCTTCGCGGTAATTTTTAATTTATCAGCAACGATACAATCCCACCTACGCCGACACCTCGCTTTTAAAAGCTTCTTAAAAAAACACGCAGTACGTCTTTTCTCCTTCAATTTCACCATTTTCTATTATTTTTTTGTGTCATGCTCCGGAGAAGCTTACATAATGCAAAAGCGCTTTTGTTTAAAATTTTGCTTTCAGCGGACAAAACGCGAAAAAAACAAAATATTTGAAATGGCAGGCTAGGCAAGCAAAAGTATCTCCTCCACCAGTTTGAGAGATACAGTTTCGACTCATACTGCATCTGAAAGCCAAGACTTGTTTGACAATAATCTAGAGAGTTTTTTTTTTTAAATTTTTGATTCGGCGTCTTGCGGGCCATGTCAACTTTTTCATTTTTAGCCAAATTGTTTGAAAGGTCAGTTTGGGAGGCTCAGGCAAAAATTCTCCTCACCAGTTTAGAAGATACAGTTTCGGCTCAGACTGCATCTGAAAGCACAAGACTTGTTTGACAATCCATTAGAGAGTTTTTATTAAATTTTGATTCGGCGTCTCTTGGGGGCCATGTCAACTTTTCAATTTGAGCCTTAAGTTTTTGACAAAATTAAAACCAGAAAGAATGCTTCAAAATATTTTTTGTAAATACAAACACTTTTAAGATTTTGGTGCAATTTTTAAACTCGGTACGTCAAAAGAAAACAAATTAGGCCACTTTCAATTAAATCATAAATAAATCATATATTTGTTCGTTATTTGGCCGCCAAAGCAAATTCCGAGTAAAGGACAATAATGAATTATTCCAATATATTCCAGACAATATTCCAAACACTTATGATCACATTTTAATTTAGTCAGATCCGAAAAAAACTTTGTTCAAACTCTAGAAATTTGAAAAAAATCGAATAACAGGTGTTACGCTGGTAGTTCGTTTGAGATAACTAATCATAAGTTTAATTTTTCGGTCTCACCAAGTTAATCAACATTCACGGCATATTTAATTTAGTCCGATTTTGATATCTTAGCTCGTTTTATTTCTAGACGATTTCAAAGTTCAAATTGAGGAAAAATTGCAAGAATTTTGTAAAAATTAGGGTAAAATAGGTGAATCCTGTAGTACAGACCTGTACTTTAACTAAAAAGTATAAATTGTTCTTGTGAACAAATAATTAAGTAGGAAACAATTCTGACCTAATTCCGTAAATAAACAATTTATCTGATCTGTACAAATCAGATAACCGAGTCATTTCACCGCCACCTTTTGTTTTCCGCACTCTCGCTTACAACAATATAAAAGGCGTCAACCAAATACCCAATTTAGTGGTTCTAATTACTCTGGAAAATAAAAAATATGTCATTAGATAGGCAATCTCAAAGTAATTTATTTTATAAAAATTAAATAATAATATCGCTGATAAAATTTATTTTTTTCTCAGGTTAAAAATGCCGTTGGGATCTCAACTTGGGAACCTCCTTACAGTCTTTTCCACAGTCTCTCCCACAGTGTTTTTTACGGTCACGCGTGACCGAGACCCGTTTAAGCTCGCATTTAGGACCCTTAGTCATTCATTATGAAATATTTACAAAGTAATCGATCGACTATTTAAAATTGACGTTTGTGCGTTTTTTTTAAAAAATTTAAACCATCAAAAAGCTTGGAGCAGAATCAGAAAAAATTCTAAGACTTTTTTCCCATTGCACCATAGCCTGAAAATGCATCACGTGACCGATATTCAAGGAATAAGGTTGACCAAATAGTACTGTTTTTTTTCAAAAATTACTTAATCAATTTTTGAAAAATGAAGTGCTTCTTTAAAAGTTTTTAAGACTTTTCTCATTAAACCAAGGACCAAAAACGACACGTGACCTTTAAATCAAGAATAAGGTTTTGGTCAAGTACATAAAAAGTAGTCAGATTTAGCCGAAAATTTGTTGGGTAATAAACACCTGATTTAAGAGTTATTGAACAATAATGGTTTCTTCCAAATAGGTCACGTGATCTTATTTTCAAGAAATAAGGATAAATGTATGACATATTTCAGACTATTTTTGAATTATTTCGTCACGTGATTTTATTTGGACTGTACCGTAATGATAAAACGTCTTGAAAACGTTTGAAGTTGACCCTGGAATTTTTTGGCGTGATTGGAGTACTTTTTCAAAATACCGCATATTGTTTACCGTATATCAAATTACCGTTGACTTCAAAGTTCATCGTAAAGACTTCATAAGTACCCTCAAAAGAATCGGAGAGTCGACTTTCTGATGAAAATATTAGCAACTATGGGTCAATTAGTACAAAGGTCGCCAGAGAGCAACAATTTCTGTGAATCTCAGAAATTGACTATTTTTTTTGCTCTCTAGTACGTTCAGTACAAATTCACCCATATTTGCTATATTTTTATTACAAAATCGATCCTCCGATTTTTGAGGGTTTCTTACAAGCTTTTACGATGAACCTGAAATTGCCTTGAATCTTGTCATAAAAAAAGTAGTCTTTTTAATTTTTTTAAGGAGCTGATTTTTGTAAAATTTTTAATCAAACATGCAATTTTTTTGCAGTTTCAGCACCCAATTGTGCGCGGTTTAATACTTCAAATTTGAAAATGTCAAATTTAGCCTCATGCGTATCAATTATGCCCTTAATTGTGTGAATCGTGCAAAAAAGAGATTTAATATGTTCTGATCACCATTTGATGCCTAAATTACTTTTTTCACATTTTGTTTTGATACGATTGTAGGAAATTATCAGAATTACCATAATCAAGTGAAAATATATGTTGAATAATGAAACGAAGGTGTAACGCTGATTTAAACACCACGGTCCACGCGTGAATACGATGAAAAGACTGTGAGTCCAGAAGTTGTTCCGGATTGTAGGAGTTAAACGAGGATTTCAAGACCACTCAGAGCATCAGATAAATTAACGCGCTCAGAAAATGACTTTTAGTAGGTGTCGCAAAAAACACTTAGAAGTCTTCTCCTTCATTTATCATCAAATTGTTCTGTAACTTGGCATTATGCCTTTTTCATGAATGCGGGAATCGTCTGGAGCCGTTTTTTGAGATGTTGTCTTGGGGTCTTTAAAAACTTTACTGAGTTTTCCATTTTTTCTAAATTTTGGAACATATTTAAAAAAAACAATGAAAAATTGAATTCAAACTTTTTTTGTTGGTTTTCAGAGTCAACTAAAATGTTTATAGTTCTCTCAGAAAATGAAATTTCCATTTATAGATTATTTTTACAATTTCAAATATATATACATTTGTATAACATATACATTGTATAACATTGAGTCAGAAAGTTTAGAATTTTGTTCACGCAATAGCGAAAATTAAATCATTTGAAATAATTGATCCAAAAAATAGAAATAAAGCCCAAAAACTCTCATTTTGAAACTTACTTTCTGACCACTAAAGGGCTCATTTTTTTGGTTATGCGGCATAATATAACTTATGCAGAACATTTTTTTCACCACTGATTCACCCTAAGCGTGTTTTTCCATACTACTATCGGTTTTACTTTGGCTCATGATTCCCCTGGTCCGAACCCTAGTCAGATTACATGCGAACTGGAAAAAAATAATTAAATAATTTTTTTTAAGATTGGAAAAGAACCACCTCCACAATGTAATGAAACTAATGAAAATGGTGACAGAACTAATGCTGGAAATGGTCAAATATTGTGGTTCCGCGGTCTAAACCGTATTCAGCAACAGGTAACAAATCAATTCGTCATTTTTGGTGAAAAATTAGAATATCAAATATTTTGGTATTTTAATTTCATGCAGTAAATCATTCATTTCCATGATCAAATGTTTCTAATCTTGGTTTCAGTGCTTTTTCAAGCTTATTCGCAGAAAGTTAACCGTTTTTCCAAGAAAAATGTTAAGGTCGTTTTTTTAAAAGAATCATACACCGAACAGAATTTATGCCATAGGTTTGTGACGTTTTTCCTAGTCAGCCGGTTCACCGTTTATTTATGGCCCAAACCCGTATAATTGGGTTTCTATAAAATAGATGCTATACTGTATAGGCTACAGTATAGCCTATACAGCAACCTTTTGAAATCGGAACACCTTAAGGGTATCCCGGCTCCTACATTTTCTGCAGTTCAGTATTATGTCATAAAAATCAACCAAATCAATTGTTTAATGTTTGAACGCATAAAACAACAATAAGACACAAAAAATTTTGCGTTTTTTTTGATTTTTCTAAAGTATTTTCTCAAAATTTTGTTCAAAAATAACGTTTGTGTCAATTTGACCACTAAAACTTCAAAATATCGGGTTGACGTAAGCCAACTTTCTCTTCAGTATTTCCCCAGCTTTCCTTTGAGCATACTTTCAAAAAAAATCAAACACATTTTTTTCAGAAATTTTTCCACGTGACTCAAAAATGCATATTTTGAGTTGGGGTCAAAATTGAAAAAACGGCTCCTCAGAAGTTTCTATTGTTTGAGCTACCGTTTGCAAAAATTTGAGTGAATTTGAAATTTAACCTGAGGAAGTTAGATTTTCCGATGGACAAAGTCCAAAAAACGGTGGTTATTCGCATATTCTAGAAAAAATATAGCACTTACCGACAACGCTCCCAGAATTTTAAATACTAAATAAATACAGGGTTTAAATTTAGGTTTATTTCAAAATAAAACCTCAGAGAGAATAGATTTTCCGTTTTCTTAGGCCTCACTGTCTCGCTTATGTGTTGGGAGGTTTGCATGCAAAAAACGTTTTCCACACATGTTTTACGCAAGATGAAGGCTAGTCCACAAACTGGCTATCCTGAATAATATCCTCGAAGCCGTGTTTGGCTAATATTTATCGATAATATGTCAAAATTAGGGACCGGATACCCTTAAGGGGTTGTGGGTGTAAATGGAACAAGCGTTGAAGAACAATTTTGTTTTATTCAGAATTCAGCTGATAAAAAAACAAATCAGAATGATATTTTCAACCAATCATATTGCGTTTATTTGGTTGAGTCTGGTCGGGGAATGAGCGAGCGGACACCACGCGTGAAAACATGACTCCTGCAACTACTTAACCAACACAGAAATTATATCGTATGAACTTATTTTACGTAAAAAACAACAGAGAAATAATTTTTTTCAACGAAATAACGTGGTAAATATGACAATATTTCGTAGGTTTCAACATTTTTGTTTTATTCAATTTTAAACAAATTGGACGACTTATTCAATTTTAAAGAGAATTCTGAATTCATTTTTACCGTCTTAAACAAACAGAGATATTTTTTTAACGAAAAAATGTGGTAAAATTGACAATATTTCGTAGGTTTCATACATTTTCTGTTTTTTCAATTTAAAGCAAAATTGATCGAGATTTACAATTTTTGTGTGAATGAGAACATAGTTTACCAGTTTTTCGATGCCGCACCGAGCCATCCTTCACAGAATTAAAAAAATTACTTGCAGTTGACAGAGAAGGTTTTAGTCTCCCGTATTTTTTTCTCATATATCTCTATCTGCCTGTTATGGACCCTTCCAGTCCAGCTGGAGGAAGAGGGCTATTTTCCCAGCAATTCCAACATTCTACAACACCAAACCCCCTTAACTGGAGACTAAAACCTTCTCTATCAACTGCAAGTAAATTTTTTGATTCTGGTGAAGAGTGGCTCACCAGTGCCGTACTGAAAAAACCGGTAAAAATATGTTCTCAATTCACAAAAATTGTTAATTCTCGGTCAATTTTGCTTTAATTAATTCAAACAAAGATGTTTCGTGAAAGACGACGTCTCAAATAATGACAGGGAGGGTCCGGTTTAAAAAAAAATCTCATTGATTTTTAAACGGTAAAAATGAAATTCAGAAATTCTCTTTAAAATCTGAATAATCTCGGTCAATTTGGTTCAAAATTTGAATAAAACAGAATATTAAGAATCGTATGAAATTTGCGCATACATTACCCGAAAAAATAGTTGAAAAAAATATTCTCCTGTAGGTTTTAATGCGTGAAAAACAGATCATAGTTTAATTTAATTTTTGAGGGTAAACAATCCAAATGATGAGAAAGCTAATTAAACCCGCCCACGCTAACAAAATCCTAAGAACCAATCAAACCACTTTTGCGTCGCTTTTGTCCAATCAGAAGCGTCATATTTTGCATAATACTTTTTTCCCAACGATTCGATAATATCAAGAAACAATTTTCTTTCACTGTTGCTTTATTTACAACGACCACAACCCCCTTTAAGGGGACGATACGCTCTGATTTGACATTTCTAAGGTTGAATAACTGAAAACGTAACAGTTTCATTTGAGAAAAACCGAAAATGCTTATTTGTAAGACTATCATAATCAATGGCGAAAAAGTACATTCAGCAAACTTATTTCTCTGACCATTAAGCACCAATAGGTACCAGGTATCGAAAAGGTGACGTTTTCAAATTTCAAAATGATATCTCCTCCCAGACGTATAATCCGAATTGAGCTCCAATTTTCACAGCAATACGTAACGGTATAATTAATTTTTAAAGCGAGAGCTTTTTTCGATCCGGCGAACTGAACAATTCAAGAACGCCAATAACCGACGATTTTAACAATTGCAGACTTCAAAATCTATCTCTCCGAGGATATTTTGCAAAATAAGCTCAAATTTTTATCAAGTATTCATCAGAGAAAAATTTTTAAAGAGATAAAGGAGAGCTTTTGGTGCAAATTTCGAGCTTAGAACTGCAAATATGTGATTTTGGTCATTTTTCCGAAAAAATTTCCGAAAAAAAAAAGTGCTTTCGATTTTTTCTCGAAAAAGTAGGCTCAAAAGAAAGCCAGATGAAACACTATGAGAAAAGTTGGCTTACGCAGTTGATATTTTGACAAAGTTTAGTGTCAAATTCGACGCAAACGTATTTTTCAACTTCATCTTTTAAAAAATACTAAGAAAAAAATCGAAACAATGCGAAAACTTAAACTCGAAATTTTTTTTTTTTATGATTGGTCTCTTAGTACACCCTTTCATTACACCCGCGTAGCAATTTGGAGCATTTTTAATGCCTTAAGGCCTTTATTAAATAGAGTCGTATACCCCCTTAAGGGGGTGGTGTTAGGTGATTTGGGATTTTTGGGAGGCTTCGTACGGCTGGACCGATTAAGATGAGACATTTCTGAGGAGCACAAATGAAAGATCTATCCTTAATCTCGGAGATTCCATTTGACAGTTACGTACCACTTCGACCAACCATCTGTTAACCGCGGGTTAAACAAGCGTCCCTCAGCTTTTTCAACGAAGACAAGGATCCTAGGGCTTACAATGCGAAAATTTTGATATTTCGTTGAAGTCTGGTGAAAATGTTTGAATTTTAACTTCAGGAGCTATTTTTCGATTTCGCCCTCAGGGCCAGCAATCGGTCGAAAGGTGACGAAAAAACATGACATTTTGAGACATTTTGTCAGAGGCTTTTTCTGTAGAAAAGCGAAATGCTATTTTTGGAATATAAAAAGCCTCAATGTATCCCGAATAGTGTCCAGGAGCTGTTTTTTTGAATTTCGATCTTATGCTGTCAATCGACGAGAAAACGTGCGCGGAAATCGACAATTTTCGAACATAAAAGGTGAAATTAGAAAATCTATGACACCAAAAGATCCTGTATACGATTTGCTGGTAACGATATAGCAACGTATGGTCTCATTTTCAAACCAACAAAGCGGATTCCTAGAAAAAAAATAGGTTTCCTATAAATATCAGAAAACGTATACAAGGAATCTTTTGGTTTCAATTTAGATTTTCTAATTTCCACTTTTATGTTAAAATGTCGGATTTCGCGCACTTTTCTACGATTGACAGCCCTATTAATGAATCGAAATCAAAAAACAGCTCCTGGACACTCTCGGGATAACAATTGAGGCTCTTATTTCAAAAAAAGCATCTAAGCTTCTAACAAGAAAAGCCTTTAAGACAAATGTCTCAAAAGTGCCAATTTTTCGTCACCTTCGACCGATTGCTGGCCGCATGAAAGCAAAATCGAAAAAAAATAGCTCACTGAAGTTAAAATTCAAATTTCACCAGACTTCCACGAAATATCAAAAATGTCCGATGTAAGCCCTAGGATCCTTGTTTCGTTGAAAAAAGCTGATGGACGCTTGTTTAATCGCGGTTAACAAGATGGTTGGTCGAAGTGGTACGTAACTGTCAAATGGAATCTCGAGAATCTCATTTGTCTCCTCAGAAATGTCTCATCTTAATCGGTCCAGCCGTACGAAGCTTCCCAAATCCCAAAAATCACTAACACCACCCCCTTAAAAATAACGTATCTTTTACCTGAAATGAAATTTCGTAACATTAAATTTCCTTAAAAACTACTTCAACTTGTCGAATATTTTTATACTTTTTTTGGAAAGCAGTGAAACTTTATTATCAGAAAATTTTTGATTAACCAAATTTTTAAATACACCCTATTGGAAACAGCGGTAGATTCGATTTAAAACAATCTTATGCTTTTTTATCACAAAAACGGCATTTTAAGATAACAAACTTGGGCCAAAATGATTTATTTTTGTCAGTTTTAACATGTCGAAAAATGCCCTTGCAATTTTTAAAGGTCGAATCTTCCTTTGATAATGTTTTAAACCTTTTATGAAATAATGAATTTGGAAAACAAAAACCATAATTTAAAATTTCACTTTACTGTATAGACTTAACATTTTTTTAAATTATGTTTTAACTGGTCACTTTTACATAGTTGTATATTGTTTCACATGGCCACCGATTCTACAACTGGGTTCTGGTCGCCTTGCATTCAGAGAAGCGCCAGAAAAGAGCAGCTGTATCACCAGATAAATAATGGCGGTAAAGCCCCATAACCTCTGATGTCGAGGAATAAAGCCATTTTCTGACTGAAAATGGTTTTTATTCTTGAAAATGTTAGATTATCCATGTTCGAATCAGGGGATTTTTTTAAATTTGATCCAATGCGATGAAATTTGATAAACTGTGGAGTGTGTCTAAGCGGACAAAATGGGAATTCGAATTCTGTCTGGTCGGACAAACTTAGCAGTTATTGAAAATTCCAAATGTGCGAAAATAGATTCTTAGTTGTAAATGTAACTAGCATAAAAATAAGCAATCTTCAATTTAAAAACAACATCGATTAATGTTGATGTCAAATTTTAACAATATAATTTTATCTATATTTAGGTAGGAACGGCAAAACGTTTTTTGCTAAAAATTCTCTGAATATATTTTAAATTGTAGAACTAAAAGTGATATTTTACGTGCTACAAGTTAAAAATGATTCAAGTATGGTTAAACATGCTAATTTTTTTGCCGTTCTGACCTTAATCAATATACATGTATGTATTACATGTATAATATGTAACATATCCCATAACTTTTCATAAGAAATATTATAGGCCATATTTTCAGTGTCAAATTTCGATTTTTTTATAGGGAAAGCTGATATTTGATAAGTTGGGCTTAGTTTTAACATATATGAGAAAAATTATTGATATATTTTTTATCTTACTTTTTTATAAACGGATAGCTCATTTTTTGGCTGCAAGTCACATTTTTAATAACTAAATATCCAAGAAAATACACCAAAAATGACTCCCTAAAATTGTTTACTATCTAGATGAATGTGGTCGACGCTTTTCACGGTGGGGCCAGGCAGGACACTATACGGGGTCGGTCTAACGCCGGTAACGTTGAGTTCAGAAGACTTCAGAATGGTCAGGCGAATAATATTTCGCCCCAAAAGGGGCTTATAACCAAAGGCATGGGAACTAGCATTTGTTCTCAAACAATTGAAACCAAGTTACTAAAAACAAAATTTTGAAATTTTATTTTCAAAAATTTGGACCAATTTTATTTTCATAATAATTGTAGAATGCTAACCACAAATACCAGTCATCAAAAGGTCATCTTTCTGATAGTTATAAATGCCATTTTCGTGATCAAGGGCTCAAATGTTAGAGCATATATTTTTAAGTTGTTAATTTATTTGGGACAAAAATAGTTAATTGCAACTTGCAAAATTTTTAAGTCGATTTTCGAATAATTTTTATAAATTATCAATGATTTAGGAGATGTGAAAATGTCCAGAAAATCCAAAGTCATAAAAAGCGAAATAATTTCGGCACATTTTTGCATCCCAATTATTTTATCAGAATAACTATTCGAATCAGGTAACGTTCAAATACGAATGCCAATTGTATAAATTAGCCTTTTTGTTGACCAATCATATTCGAGAATGTTCGTACGGAGCCAACGAAGAACCAGCGACAGAGTGGTATTTCAGAAAAATGATTATATACGAAAATTATGTGAAAATAATCGTATTCCTGACAAAATTCGCGTAAACTTTTTTTTAGCAGCGACAGATTTAAAGCAAAGGAACCAATCAGCGACTGTCTGAGCCTAATAACGCGTTATAACGGTCGCTGATTGGTTCTTTTCTTCAAGATTTGTCGCTGCTAAAAAACTACCCATAGCGTGACGCTATTAGCGTCTGTGATGAAATTTGAAAACAAATCGTATGATTGAGTTACCAGAAACCGAAAATTTTCCGTTTAACACCGGTATTCTGAAGGCTTACTGTACATTTGCAGAAAATGTTTTCAATATCTTCAATACTCGCCCAGAAGCATGACTTTTTTAATTGGCATTCTTTTTTGAAAGTAACCTCAGTGATAATCACTTGGTTGTATCATAATAATATACCGATTAAAACCTTTCAATTTTTTATCGATATTTCAAGAATTTAGAAAATACCTTGATTTTTGAATATTGAAAGTGTCTCAATAGATATACATTATGTAAAAAAAATGTTCGAGACCAACAATGGAAATTTCTCTGGATCAAAACCTATAATTGGCAGGAGAATTACTTTCAATCCAGAGAAATTGGACCTTGTTGGTCTCGAACAATTTTTTTACATACTGTATTTATTATAAGTTTTTTCGATTATATTTTTGCTGTTCCTCTTACTAAAGAGGTCGGTGCTGAGTCATTATTTGAACCTCAAATTAGTAAGTCAATGTCATTGTGCATGATTTCAAGTCTAGGTTTGATTAGTAGTTGTCTAGTAGACTGTCTACATTTGTATTTTTACTGTTTTACAACTACATTCATCATTATGGCTTGTTAGGGCAAGTGGTTTTCCAACTAGTCTAGTTTCATCATCATTTTTGGTATCTTTTAAACGCACTTTTTCAAGATTTATTTATTAACGAAAAACATTGTTGTATGGCTAGATGCTTGAATTTCTAGCAATCTTGATTTTATTTTTTAAGGATTCACAGGTTCGTGATCGTGTAAGAGCGACGTTGTGTTACATACTATTTGTAACTAACGGCTTTACGTTAGAGCTTCTCATATTTTACTTTTCGTTTAGAGCTCTTTACTTTTGAGTCAAAAGTGTCGAAACGACGTTATTTTGAGCCATCCTTCATTTATGTTTTATTTTAATGTTCTTTATGTTATTCACTGTTAGCAAACTGCTGTTAATTGGAAAAGTGATAGAAAATGGTTTAAAATTGTCAAGTCATCTTTTTTAGAGACCCACTAAAAAGTATAAATACCGAAGTTCTCTACTTTTTTCATGTTCATGATTATACAGTTTTTCTAAGTTTGTGACATATATTTAGAATAGAGTAGTTAAAGTGTAGGCGGAGTTAACAAAAAGCTAATTGGTTTACAATCACATTTCCGTCCACGTTCTAAAAGTGTTCTAAAAGATATGATAGCAAGAAAAATATATATACTATACAGTATAGTCTATACTGTATATTTTATTTTTTTAATTTCAGATTACTATAAATGTTTGAGAGATGAGAGATTTCATATAAACATAGTTTATTTGAGTTTTAACTTTGTTTCGATGCAATCAGCTATAATTTGACTACATATTTATAATTAGAGTCAAGTTAGATTTTTTATCAAGAACTTCCTTTCTTTAGGAAATATAGCAATAAATGCTACATGCACATGCAAACTCACTCATTTCATGTTACCCGGACTATTATCAACGTATTTATTCGTTGTGCATAATTAACCTGGTTATTGTTGCACCGTTTGATTAATTTGTATTGAGAAATTCTGCTTTTAAGCATTTCTCGTTTTGCACTCATAAGTTTAACACCTGGATTGCTGGCTGTATTAAGAACCGAACCGGCTCTTTAGCCAAATGAACGAATTAATTTATTTGAAAACACTTAAGTCACTTTTATTGTGAATGGGGCCACTTAGGGGTTAACTGTTTTAGGAGAACTACATAAGATATCAATAAACAGTTTTTTGCATCTGAAGAAATATTTCTTAGGCTGATCACGTGACCAGAAATTATGATAAAATTCTTTAATCAAAGTCGATCATTTTATTTTAGTACAACTAGCTTATACACACACTTATAAATCACTCCTTTATTAAAAAATCAAAGGTTTAATGAAAATTGATCAAATGATCACCTTTGATCACAGAATAATATCTGAACAATAGAGAGTTATGGACCATAACTTATGGTAGTCCAGGTGACATGTTCCCAAATTTCTACTACTTTAAATTCGGTCAAAATCAAGATGCAAAAAACATTTTATTGGTATCTTGTCTAGTTATCTTCAAACAAATGCCCCTTAGGTTGTCCATTCAAAAAAACTGACCTTAATTAATTTCTAAACTACTTCACTTCAAAAATATTTCAAGTTTATTTCCGTTCTCTAAAAAGCAATTCGAACCTTTTGGAGCCGACCTGACCTTTAATTGTTTAGATTCGAGTCGTCCATGCCTTTAGATCATCACTTTATGAAGGAACACCACTCAGAACATCTCAGCGATCTCAAAGGAAAACGTCAAAAAATATACAGAATAGTTTTTAATTTTTTTTCAAATTTGATAAACTATTCTTGAGAGCCTACAAACATTTTTAGTAAAAATACTAAAATTTTGGAAATGCCACTTTTTTATTGGCTTTAAATTTATTCGGTTCAGAATATTTCATTTTAAACGAAGTGTTTTTTTACAATTACATTTTTAAGAATTTTTTTTCAGTTTTACGGCAAACTCTTATTTAAAAAACAAAATGCTATTTATAGCCAATTTACCATCTTACTGTTATTTTAGCTTAACATTGCCATTGTTTTTTTAAAGATGCGTAAAACAGAAAAAACTTTTTTAAAAGTCATTTTCATAAAAAAGAACAGAGTGATTATGTTTTTTACAAGAAAAAAGGTGTTTTATGCGAATTTTCAACAGGCATTTTTTTATTTCTTGTTTATAAATGAGTAAGATTGTAAATCGGCTATATTTCAGACAATTCCATTGTTTGTCATTGAGCTTTGAGTTTATGAAATTATTATATAATTGTATAATCAAATTTAACATCGACAACTTTTCGGTATCTGCTGAAATATTCCGATTTACTATCTTACCAAAAATAAAACATGTCGGCTTTAAATTAAATTTCATAAATTCATCTGAATAAGCCAGTTTAAAATAAACTTATTTTTTGACGTTTGTGAAGCAATAGTTCATTTAAATCTGTCCATAAATTCTCAACAGCCCCTTATGAGCAATCTATGGATCCTCTTGATGAAAATGAAGAGATAGGAAATCACCCAAATGGAGGATTATTTGATCAAGTTCTGATTAAATCGAATGGAATCTCTTAAATTTTTTCTCTATTCATATATTTAAATTTTGGGTCGTGGTTTTATATTAAAGACGCCTTATTACTGTTTAATCACGCCAAATACTATAATTCTGGAAATATATTTATTCCGTTCAAAATTTTCGGGCAAAAAAATTGAGATCATTTTTTTAATCATAAATTAAACAATATATTTGTACAGTTTTGATCTTTAAATTATTTTTACTAGCCACTCCTTATCTTTATGACAACAAATCTTCAATTGAAGCAGTTTAATCGACCAAAAATTCAATAGTTTTTTTAAGAGTATACATTTTTGGTCGAGTATTTGGAAAATGCCTATTTTTATATGAAAAGTGCGTAGGCGGAAATCAGCACTACAATAATTAAAATCTCCGAAATATTTCATTTTTCGATTATATTTTTTCATTGAAACAGGTTTGTTTATGATATCTAAATTTTGTATTTATCGAACATTCGATGTTTCATTGCACAAGTTTTTCGTCAAATTGGTCAATTTTTCCGCCTACGGATTTTTTATAGCAAAACATAGGAGAAAAAAAGTCGACCAAAAATTTATACTCCGTTTTTTCATCAAAAAAAAATTAATTTTGAGTCTCTAAGCCGATTTAATTCTTAATGCAACATCTCACACCTAAACATTTCTTCAGCAAGCAAATTTATCTACAAATTCCGACATTTCCAACCTAATAGTTAAAATTACCTTCCCAGGATTTAACCCGTCCTTTTGTTTCATCTAAGTGCTCTTTTAATAATAATTCAATATGATTTTTTACTCAAATGCGTTGAAATTACAAGTTTATTCAATCAATGATTTTCAACAGTGAAATAAAACCAAGCCGACAATGTTCGCTAATACTTTAGTTGTATAATCTATACCGTATAGACTACAGTTTAGTTGAGTTAAAAGGAGGTAGCATTTTTAGCAAGTTATTACAGAAATTTTGGACAACGAAATTTTACAACTGATTTATCAAATTTCAAAAAATGCGTTTTCTTCCCACGTTTTAATATGAGTTGGAATGCACAAAATTTTATGACTATTGTTTCCAAAGAACGCCGGATTTCAAATTTTAATTTGAGAACCCAGCTTTATTTGTGAAAACAATTGCTTATATCTATTACGGGGCCCACTTGTCTACATTATTACGTTTCAACTAAAGAAGTTGAAATCTGCAAATATAGACCAGTAGGCCTCGTTATATAAGTTAGGAACGGAAATTTTTTTTTTCAAAACATTTTTTAAATTATGTTTAAATTGTAGCACTTGAAAAAATATTACGTTCTGTACACAAAAATAGTTGTCAGCTACTAGTTACAAATGAACACACGTTTTTAAAATTGCCTATGTTTAACCTTGAGATTTTTTATTTTTTCGAAAATAATTTCAAGTAAAATTTTGAGCTTAAACATAGGCAATTTTAAAAACGGGTTTTCATTTTTAAGCAGTAGCTGACAACTTTTTAAAAATTTTGTGCATTTCTTTCTCTTATGATAGCGGTACGTAGAACAGATTTTTTTGCAAACTATCAGCAGTATCCCAGTAGTAAATTTATAACGTTTTTAAAAAAATACATTGTCATTTTTTGCGAAAAAATCTTGCTCTTGTGAACATTTCACACTGTGATTTTAAATTTTGCAGATTCTAAGGGGTTTGATTGATATTTTATTAAAAAAGAATATGAATGTGCTTATATTAAGGAGGCGAAAACTTATGAAACATAAAAACCTATTTTTCAAATCTTACTGACCATAATATCTCGTTGAAAAATATATTTTTATTGCCATACATTAGCTTTTTGGCAAGTCAAGAACTTAATACTGCTTAAGTTTCCCACAGGAAATAACCTGTCCCAACTGTTTAATTTTTCTTTATTCTCGAGTGCTAATTAACACTCCTTGAGTTTAAAAAGATCCGTAACGACAAATGGAACCCCAGGCACTTTTAGTTGTATACTACCCAAAGTTTTCATTAAGGGAAATATATATTTTTTGTAGTAAATCAAACCGAGAGAAATATAGTGTTCACGTAATGTAAACCGGGGTGTACCCATATTTTCCTATCTCTTCATTTTTATCTATTCTGCTCTACCTCATTTTTATTAATTAATTTAACCAACCTTGAATCTTCATTATAAAAAGGTCCTTGCAGCATGAGCCAATTACCATTTCTTTTGACGACTCGAAAAACTTCGTCAACGCAAAGGTTCAGACGGTGCCCAGCAATCACCAGCTTAAACTTACACAATATATAGTTATGGTGGGCTGGGCTCCCTAGCCAATCAGAACACGTTATTTGGTAATGTAAAATGTTGATTTTAATGGTCCTGAACTGTATTTGATTTCAAACAGCAACTTTCTTGCTATCTTTTATGTAACTTTAGTAAGATTTAAATATTGCACTG
Source organism: Oikopleura vanhoeffeni (assembly GCA_004367855.1). Lineage (NCBI taxonomy): Eukaryota > Metazoa > Chordata > Appendicularia > Copelata > Oikopleuridae > Oikopleura > Oikopleura vanhoeffeni. The sequence goes on along the minus strand of SCLH01000425.1, from coordinate 149,879 downwards.
TACATACTTAAAATCCAAATGAAATGAAGTTGAAAATTTTTGATTTATTTGATTTTATTTGCAAAGAAAAAATATCTAGTGTGGTGTGCATCTATAAGGACATCCTTTATAAGGACAATATGGCCAAAATCTATGGTTCGAAATTTCAGTTCGTCGCTCTATAAGGACAATAATGGAGAAAAATCCAAATGCTATATTTTTCAAAATATCTACAATTCACTTTTTTTCGTAAAATTAAGGGTGAAGAGCAGAAACAAGGACTTCAAATTTTTTCATTAAAAGCGGATAATTTTAAGAAAATTTTGGGTGAAGACTCTTCTAGTAACTCCTAAAGTCTCTGTTTTGGCCTTCAGTTGTGACATGTCGTCTAAACAAGAGGAACATCTAACTTGATTTACCTAAATATGAAAAATGAATTTCAGCTAATGACACGCCTGGAAATAAAAATCATGTTGCGAGTCAATTCCATTTATTTTTGATAAAAAAGTCACAGCCGAAGTTTCAGCCAATTTGAAAAAAGTTAAAGGGCCCTTTAATATTCTGACTAAAGTTAGTCACTTCGTGTGACAGTCTAGTGAAGAGCAAAAAAGGTCTTCATTAGTTTTCGAACAAATTTTTTAATTTATTTATAATTGGCTTCCTTAAATTTCTCTGATCATTTTAAAAATAAAGACAATTTTGCACAAAAACCTAGGGACAATATGGCAAAATCTCAGCTGCTGTTTAGACGAAAACCACTATATTTTTGGGCATAATTTAAATAAATATAGGGCGGCGGTATATTTTTTGGGCAATTTTGCGTTGACCACCCCCTTAATGCATAAAGCCCTACGACGCGTCACAAAGATCAAATTTTACTATCACCACCCCGTTGTATGCAAATGCAATTGCTGCTTCAAAATCGTGGAGTTCACACCGTTAATGTTAATTTATCGTTGGTTCATTAATTTATCCAGTCGTATTTACAACTTTTTATATGATATAAATTATATCTTGTAAGGACATAATGGCTAGATAAGAAATTCAAGATTTTTAGCGTGGACCGCATGATTTTCAAGTTCGCGATATGCACCTTCTCAAATCGTTAATTTACAATTTTGACCGCCATTTCAACCGGCAAAAATCCCCGAAATTTTTATTTTTGTTTTTTCCATTTTTTCGCGCTGTAATTTGGTCCTAGGTTTCTGTTCGCATTTAAAGGTGAATAGCGTCATTTAAATTATAAATTTTTGCACGGTGCGTCGCGACGCGTCGCCTACTTATAGCCCATAACTTTTATAGGCTATAAGTAGGCGACGCACCGTGCAAAAATATAAGTTATAGGACACTGAAACTGCTATACCGTTTAGGCTATAACAGATTTAGTACAACGAATCATTTTTGGTATCGACTCCACTTGAAACTCAGGCGATACACTAATGAGAAGTTGTTGTATATAAATTTATCTATCCAAAAGTTGTTTTTTAAAAAGATCATCGTGACATTGTTAGATTTTTACTTGTAAAATTTCAATCAGAATTTTTTTTTTTGAAGTCGATTAAATTTATTTTATTAAAATTATGTCAAAAAAATTATACCACGGAAAAACTAAAAAAAAAAACTTAAAGGTTGAAGTTTAAAATTTGGCCACTTAAAAATGATTTCCCCTGTAACAGATACACCTTGAAGTGGTCCAGCTGAAAAAACCTAATATTATTTTCAGTGATGTTCAGACGTGTTAAAGTCCGTAGAATATCGTCTAAAATCGGTTTAAATGAAAAAGAAATAAATAATGTTTCATTTCTCTATAACGGCGTAATCGCTGGTAATCGGGCATGTTTGAGCCGATCAGTAACCTTAGTTGAGTCCAAAAACCTACGAAAAAAGGAAATGGCTCAGACGATTTTGTCGCGTTTACTGGCCGAAAGTAAAGTTCAGGATGACACTTTTAGAGTTGGCCTCTCGGGACCTCCTGGAGCAGGAAAATCCACATTTATCGAAGCAGCTGGGAAACACATTATAGAGCAAGAGGGAAAGCTAGCTGTATTTGCTGTTGATCCCTCAAGTTCGAGAACAGGTGGCAGTCTCTTAGGGCAGGGATATGCAAACGTAGCAATTTTATATTTATTTTTTTATTGCTATTAACGGCAAATTTCCGTTTTGTTGATAACCGGTAAACTGGTCGAGCATCAAAATCGACAAAAATGGGGCAGTAAAGAGCTTTTACCACGACGCGACGTGTTTAATAATTTAAAAATTGACGTGAAATTCTCGAGTTTATAGGACCCGAACGCGAAAAGTTCGTGACGTGGTAAAAGCTCTCTACTGTGGTTAATTTTGGTCAACTGCTCAAAAACGTGTACTCATTACGATTTTTCTGGAGGGGTTGGTTAACCTAAAAAAACTGCTGTTGTCTGCGTCTTTAAGGACAAAATATAGCCAAAACCTACACTTTGTATTTCGCCGTGTTCCTCTATAAAGACAGTATGAGCGAGAAGGGAAAATATGCCATTTTTCGAAAATTTTAAGGTAAAGAGCAAAAAAGGTCTTATTTTTTTTCAGCCAAAAATGACAACATTTGAGGACAAAGGGCCAAGGCATCACAAGTGTGATTAATCATACAAAGGTTGCAAAAATGCAATTCTGTAAGAGCTACAAATTAAAAGCGAAATCGCTATAGACACGAATTATATCTATCACGATGCTTAAGTAAATTAAAATACTTTTCCCCTATTCTGTAAAAGAAAATGAGATTTTTATGTCACTCGGCTCATAATGGATATTTTTGTTATTTAAAAACTTAGAATAAAAATCTCTTTAAGCGACATTATGAGTCGAATTTTAACATGTTAAGTCGAGAAAATAACGGAACTCGTTTACACATTTATAACGCCCTACCTACGTTTAAAATTGATTATACATATATTCTCTATTCTAATAGCCAATAAAAACGGAGGTTCGCTGTTGCGTGTGGGATTATGAAACTTTTTAAGTGAAAGTATGAGTTGTACATATAAAAATATCTTGGTCCTCCGGATCTGAACCCAAGGGTGGGCATAAGAAATTAACTGTGCGTTATGAGCTCTTACCGCCACTCGGCACACTGCCGGTTGAAGAATAACTATTTAAAACTTCTTAAAATAAAAGCTAGAATTTGAAATGTTTCAAAAAATCCGGGTTTCTCTGCTATAGATTGGTTTCGATGGTTTGTCAAAAAAAATGCGATAGTGTTTGCCGGTTGTCGTTAGACAAGAACCACAGTATTAAACCCATTGAAAATCCCGAGAACAGCGAAAAACCGCTGTAAGGAACAGTAGCTTGAAAATTTATATCATGGCCATCATTTATGTCCATTAATTTTCGAAAGATGTATTACCAGAGCCAACTAATCTCCACTGTTATGTATTAAAAAAAAACAAACTTATCGTTTTTTAAAATTTATTTTAAAACTGTACTTTAATTTTTATTTGATTTAATTAAATATTTTAAATTTTTTAGTTTTATTGAACAAAGTTTTTTAAAAAATCGATCTGTCATAAGGATCCAAAGATTAAGCAAGACTTAGTTTTTTGACATTTTGATCGAAAAATTTAATTAAATCTAGACAAACTATATTTCCAAGAAAGAATATGATACAATTTCAAACTTTCGCAAAAATTTTTGAATCAGATTCAAACGTATTTTAATTTTCAAGTTCCGCAATTTTTTTAAGATTAAAATACATTCATTTTTATCTAATTTTGAATACGTCATATTTAATTAATTTCCAGGCTTTAATTTGCCTTTCTTCTGTTAAAGTTTTCGTTCATTAATTCTTGTGATAAACTTGAAGAAACCGGTTTTCTCATACTGAGTACACACATCATGTAAAAACGATGTGGGGCGTGCCATTTTTTCATACTGAGGAATTGGAGTTATTTTATACATTTTACTATAATAACTTTATATACAAATGTATATAAAATTATTATTATAATATTTAATAAATTTGATTATTTTTGTATAATTTTTTAAGATGTCTTTTTGGAACGTCCATTTATCATAATGCATTTACAGGAAATTCAATAAATTATCAAGAATATATAGAACACACGATGAATTCTGGTGAACCCGGTTAAAATACCGGAAATCTTAAAACGACTCTATGATGCAATAGCAATACCGCCCCTTTCGCAAACCAATATTTGTAGCGGAGAACGGATTGAAATGTTTTATACGAAATGTGAATTAATTATTCCAAACCTGAGTGCAGAACGCTGTATATTTGCCTAGAGTCTTCTGGGTTTCTCCACGAAGTCACGTCCTGACGTCATCACTCTAATAAATTTAAAACAATAAAAATTGGATGTACGAATTTTGATTGATTTTGCAGCTGGATCTAACAGAAAATTTTAAGCGAAGTTTCAAGAGGATCTGAGCTGTCGTAAGTAGCTTTTCAATTGGAAGAGTTAAAAAATTACGAATATACAGAGTACCGGCGAGTTTTCAAGTGGCCGTCGCATAAAAAAGTATAAGTTGTACTAAATCTGTGGCGCTTTTAGAAGCCGCATGAGACTTATTTTGCAATGAAAAATATAGAAGAATTTCGAACGGATCCAATGATACCATTTAAGAAATTGGATATCTCATATAATTGTATTTTAGTCTAATGAATTTTACGTATCAATTTGGTCTCGACGCTACTTAAACTCATCGTGTGTCTGTATGCATTATAAGCAATAATAATAAGGTCGTTTTTTTTAAGAGTGGTCCAACATTAACGGTATATGTCTGAGAGAACACAGACATAGAAACCGATAAAACGGTTTTTGCTCTGAATTTGACAGACATTTGAATGGAGACTTTTTCTTTTTTCCCGGTAATTCTGCAGCATTTCCAATGACTGATATTCGTCACGTGATCACACTAGCAAGCAAAAAAAATTTCTCCCGTGCTATTTTTTTGCCGGTTCATGCAAACAACCTTTGTTCGCATCTTGTCTAGTTCTCCCGCGAAACACAGTATGACATCTTAAGAAAACGACTAAACAAATTTGAAAATTCCGAAAGTGACGATCGAATGGTAGCTATTTCTTTTGACTTCAAGAATGTATTTCAAGTGTACATTTTTAATTCTTCGGTAAAGTGAAACCACGTATTTTTCTTTTTTGCAGAGTCACATTTTAGATGCAATTAATCAAAAATGTCTTCGTAAAAATAATGAATGAGGGGTAAATACTATTAATTATCGAATAGATGCACCATCATTTGAATTAGATTGGATTTTTGAATAATGAAGAATATTGAAAAGTAAGCCTGCCTGTTTTAATTTGAATTTATTCAGGCTGGTTATTTCCGTAAGAATAACAGCTAAGTAACTTTTTTTTTAGGTGGGGCACCAGTTTTTACAAATTGCCAGCGTGTTTTACCCGGGCATTTGAGAACGGAACGAGATATTCAACAAACGGATTTGCATCCAACAGCCAAGGAGGAGAATAATGACAAAATTTTTGATTTCCACGGGTGTCCCCTAAAAGTTAACTATATCGTTTGGATTATTTATAAGATATTATTTATATTCATCGTAAATTTTATTTTAATAACATAATTTTTCAGTTAAAATACATGTCGTTCTAATAATAGATTGGTAAATTTTTAGTTTCTGGAAATAATGTGGTCATGAGCTTCTGGCATATTTATGCGGCATATTTTTTTTTATTATTTAATTGTTTGAATTATGCTCATCATTTTTTCATTTTCGGTGATATAGATACAGTAGTTAAAATTTGCCTACAGCGCCTCCTAGGCTAAAGACAAAAATGAAATTTCTTATCAAAAAAATTTCTGATCAGAAATTCAGCTTTAAAACACGGCCGTTTTTAACCAAAAACCGAAAAAAAAGTTTGAATAAACGACGTCGATCGAGTTTTCGAATCAGTTTCAATTGACAAAGCTGATTACTAAATACCAGCTGAAACTATCGAGAAAAAACACGGAAGTACAGTTTTGGAGAAAATTCAACCCGGATAAGTTATTATTTTCACTTTTTTATTATCCCGCCACAGTATTCAATTATTTTTTTGTAATCACTTGAATGAAATTAAGTCAAGAAGATTTCCGCCGCTTTTCCGGAGTTATTTCTTTTTTCCTAAGTTGCCGCTTTTGTTGCCGAAGATAACTCATAACTTTATGATTTGTTCGAAAAGACTGAATCAATGAATTTCAATTTGAGTCCCACATTTGCGTCTCCCGTTGCTTGGCGCGTAGTTCAAGATATTCGCCAGAATCCATCATTTGAAATTTAAATTCTTGGATTAACTCCCAGAGGTCATCGATACCGTCGTTAGTGAGCGCAGAGATTAATCTAACCCGTGGGCGCCAGCAGGAGTACTTGTTTGGCATGAATTTAAGGCAGAATTGTAATCGCCAGCTAAACGTCTAGCAGCTGGTTTCAGGTCACCATCGAATTTATTAACAGCAACAATATCTGCTAGTTCAACGATACTCTTTTAATTCTTTAGAGGGTTAAAACGTTGCAGAACTTTAAAATTTTAACTTTCACATGCATGGTAATGATTTGAGGCACAGAAACCCTATATAATGCAATTTCCGGACCAATTTCCTGATAATTGAAGTAAAGTATATAAAGTTCTTTGCATTTTTTATAGTAGACTTTAGTTGATAAGATTTCGAGTAGTGTTATATAAATTGAAAGCTTAGTGCGTATAGTTTTACTATAAAAAAGCATTTTAGTATATATATCGAAAACCAACCACAAATAAAGTATCAACATTTTTAAGGCGAAAATACACTTACGGTACTTAACTAAAAATTTGATAAAGATGCCTCAGAATTTTTTAATAGATATTTTAAAGATCGAAAAGTCTCATTTGAACCTACTATTTGATCACTTATTTTTTTTCATTAAGGGGTGGGTGTCGGTTTTTTTTGAGCCCTTTATAGAATTAATTTATGATACATTAATATCGGTTATGACTAAAGTTGACCAAGGATATCATGGTGGCAATTATTTTTTTCAAAACAATCTAGAACAAAATTAGAATTTTCAAAATTCGAATATTTTTTTGCTTTAAGGGGTAGGTGTCGCTTTTTGGTACCTTTCAATCACGCCTCAGAACAGTTCTAGGGCAGTTGTTAAAATCTGAGGACTCGTTTGTAGATCTAGCCTTCGTCTAACGATCACACATCTCAAAGTCACCTTGTTACATCACACCACCAGGTGGTGAGTCATTCTAGAGCACTAAACGTTTTTTTTTTTTTTTAAATCTATCTTCTTTAGACCCACATACAAAGCGTCTCAAATTTACACAAAGTAGCAAATAAATGAGAAACAAAAAAGTGATGAGAAGGATTTTTTCGATTTTTGATTCTTTTTCTTCTAGAATCTCACTTAAACGCCGATTTTGCAGTTTTTCGACTTCAAACTCTATCTTCTTTTAGACGAAGGTTAAGAATGAAGCCATTTTTCGACTAAGGTAGATAAATATATATGCGGTAAAAGTGATGAGAAGGAATTTTTGAATAAAATTTAGAATTCTAGAAAATTGAATGAAAGTGAACCGAAATGAAAAGTTCGAAAAAAAAGTTCGTCTGATCGAAACAAAAGTACCACCAAATTGAAGCTGAGATTTCACTGATAAAAAGTTGGCTTACAGCTAATCAGAATTTTCAGCCAATTAGCGTCAAATTCGATAATTAGGTTTAACATTTTGGCTTAAAAAAATTGCAATTCTAGAATTCGATTAAGACATTTCCGATAATTTTAATGTCATGCATCGTTTTCGGTGGGTCATATTCACCAATAAAAAATGTTCATATCATGTGTAATACAGGTTTTATGCGGGTTTAAAGCAAAAATATTCGAATTTTGAAAATTCTAGATTTTGTTCTAGATTGTTTTGAAAAAAATAATTGCCACCATGATATTCCTTGGGTCAACTTTGTCATAACCGATATAATGTATCATAAATTAATTCTATAAAGGCTAAAAAAAACCGACACCTACCCCCTTAACCCGCATAAAACCGGTATTCCACCATGATATGAACATTTTTTATTGGTGAAAATGACCACCCAAACGATGCATGACATTAAAATTATCGGAAATGTCTTAATCGAATTCTAGAAATTTCAATTATTTTTAAGCAAAAATGTTAAACCTAATTATAGATTTGACGCTGATTGGTTAAAAATTTTGATTAGCTGTAAGCCAACTTTTTGATCAGTGAAATCTCAGCTTCAATTTGGTGGTACTTTTGTTCGATCAGACGAACTTTTTTTTCGAATTTTTCATTTCCGGTTTACTTATAGTCATATTTCTAGAATTCTAGGATGAAATTAAAAATCCAAAACATCATATGACGACAGTATATTTATCTACTCGTCGAAAAAACGGCTTTCTTCTGAACATTGGTCAAGAAGATAGAGTTTGAAGTCGAAAATTGTAAAAATCGGCGTTCAAAAGTGATTCTAGAAAATTCAAGAGCGAAATTCAAAAAATTAACTCCAATATATTAGTAACCTCACTCTTCCCGTACTCTGTGTTAATTTTCAGACGCTTTGTATGTGGGGTTAAAAGAAGATAGATTAAAAAAACCGTTTAGTGCTCTAGAATAGACTCACACCAGGTGGTGTGATGTACCAAGATTCACTTGAGATGTGTAATCGTTAGACGAAGGCTAGATTACAAACGAGTATCCTCAGAATTTTCACAACTACCTAGATTTGTTCTGATGCGTGATTGAAAGGTACCAAAAAGCGACACAACCCCCTTAAGTGGATCATTTTTTAGCACTAATTCACTCTGGAGCGTTTTTATATTGGTTCATCGGTTTTTCTGGTTCCTGGTTCTCCGCCGAACACTAGTCATATATCACACCCATAAAATTGATAGGGTATTTTTATTTTGGCGACAACCTACTCAGTCTTTTTTCGAAGACTTTAGACAAGCGGTTTTGATTCATGCTAATGTAATTTTTTGGCAAGTTTTAATTCGAATAAATATTTTGTTCGACTGTGATTTTTAAAATTATAAAATTTTCACGGAACTATTCTTGTAAATTTCTGATAATTATTGTTGTCGATAAATTCAATTCTTTGTTTTTTGACTCTTTTAAATTTTTTAATCAAAAAATTTTCCGTTTGCACTACCGTGAAGTCGTCTCCCGCGGCGCATTAATGCACAAATATATCGACATGTTGGCGACGGAATTTTGATTGGCAACCACAGTTTCATAATATATTTTTGAGTCTTTCTTGAAAAAATTCTTCTTAACTATACAATGACCCCCGCGGGAACGCAACTTTTAGAATGTTTTGTAGCTCGCATCCTCCCGCTTCGTTATGCTGTGCTTTCTGGCAGTCCTCCTAATTTCCACCAGCAGGCGAGGGTCTTATAAACGCGAGGGATTAGCTCACTCCTGCATTCGAGTTTATCGCCTGAGATATTGATAGACAAACAAAAAATATTGTAATAGTACACCACGATACATCAGTCTATTAGACTTGAGATGTTTTAGGCTGTTTTACAGTATGATATCACGATTTTATGTCAAAAGACTAGTTTTTTTGGTACTGTGGTTTGATCTAATGGACAGCTGAAATTTGCCATATTGTCCCTACAAGTTGATACAAAGTCTCACTCATTTTAATTTCAATTAAAGTTGCGTGGAGGTTTATTTTAATCTTTATGCCAAATTCATTTCGAGAACTTTTATTTATAATGTCTTGTTTTCGAGATTCTTGCCTATTTAGATGGAGTAAAATGCGAGAATCTCGAAAACAGTTGAGAATAACGGACAAGTAATATATGTGATCCTTATTTTTCAAAAATGCTTTAAGGGTTTCCCGGATCCTACATTTTCTGCAGTTTTGTGTCATAAAAATCACCAAATCTATTGTTTATGTTTTGAACGCATAAAACAACAAACAACAAAATTTTTCGAAAATTTGCGTTTTTTCGATTTTTTCTCAAAATTATGTTCAAAAATAACGTTTGTCAATTTGACCACGAAACTTCAAAAATTGGGTTGACGTAAGCCAACTTTATCTTCAGTGTTTCCCAGCTTTCTTTTGAGTCCAGTTTCGAAAAAATCGAAGCACTTTTTTTCCTGGAAATTTTTCCACGTGAGCTGGAAAATTTTATTTGAGTTTGGGTCGAAATTAAAAAAAACGCCCACAGAAGTTTAAATTTTTCTGAGTTCCTTTTGCGAAAATTTGAGTGAATTTTGAAATTAACACATGAGGAGATAGAATTTCGATTGAAAATCTAAAAAAACGATGGTCTATCGAATATTCTAGAAAAAAAAGCACTTATCGACAAAACGCTTCACAGAAGTTTTGTACTAATTATACAGGTTATGTTAAAATTAAGGTTTATTTCAAAATAGAACCTCAGAGGAGATAGAATTTCCGCTTTGGCTTAGGTCTCCTGTTTCGCTAATGTGTCTGGGAGTGTATTCATGCGCAAAAAGTTTTGACACATGTTTTCACGCAAGATGAAGGCTAGTTTACAAACTGGCTAATCTGAATAATATCCTTGAAGCGTGTTTCGTTAATATTTTATCGAGAATAGTCAAATTAGGGACGCGGAATACCTTAAGGGGGTAACCGAAGGGTTTTACTGGTTTTCAAACGTTAGTCCTGAGCTAACCGCAGTTCGTATTGAGTTAAAACTTCGGATTCTAGGAGATATTTGTTTGAAATTTTCAAAAAATGGTGTCGAAATTTTTTTGTATGACCGGACCGGCCGGTATACCGGTCAAAAAAAGTGATTTTTTCCATTTTTTGGTACAACTACATCTAGTTCCTGGATATCAAAATTTTCTCTTTTTTCAGTATTAACTTTAATTGTAAGCTAAACAGCCGTGCGTGCCCTGATTTTCAAATTTCTTGTTATTTAGACAAATTCCAAAATAAATGGTGTTTTTGCGCATGTTCGCTGGTACAATGGCATTTCGTCGAACAATATCAGATTTTTTTTAAAAATTAAAGCACTTCTTTACAAGTGTGCAAAGCGAGGAGGTGCGTCGAGTTTTTTTTACAATTTTCATCATAATTAAGCTTTTAGATGCATTCAAAGTTTATTTACCCTCAAATTCGTCAAAAATAGGATTTTGAAGAAAAATTCCAAAACTTTTTTTGAGTAAAAATCATATTTTTAATACATTTTTGTCAGTAAGTTGCACAATAAAAATTAGTTGTAAAAATAGTCAGATCCAATGTCTAGATCACGAGAAAAAGTTAATTACCTGAAAAAATAACTTAGAAAAAATTCCATTATTATGCAAAATTTGGAAAAATTTTTTATCGAATTCAACTTTTTAGGTTTTTATAAGCAAACCGTTAAACAAATAAGAAATGCAGCTTTAATCAGCTTTCTATCACTTCTGAGTCTCGAGAAACAGCCTCCGTCGGTTACCCCAAATTTCTGGATCCAAGAAAATATTGGAAATTTTTTTTTCGAAATTTAAAAAAATTTTATTGCCATTTTTAAGATCTAATTCACAGTGATTTAATGCAATAAAAATAAGAGCAAAAAGTTATTCTTCAAAGATACAGTGCGGTTAGGGAAAATAAAACTTTGAAAATATAGAAAATTTTTGACATAGAAATTTTTTTTATTATATTTTTGGAAGCAAACGCCCACGAAAATGACAATGCAACTAAAATTAGCTTCCTATTACTTTGAGTCTCGAGATACAGCCCTCCGTCGGTTACCCCTTAAGGCATTTATCTATTTTTTTCGATAATTTTATAACTATTATTAGAAGATTTAATACAATTCAATAATTATTGCAGTCAAACACGAGCTATTTGCCAAGTGTCTGAAAATGTTTTTTTTAACAGAATTGCAT
>SCLH01000425.1:118410-133933 GCA_004367855.1 Oikopleura vanhoeffeni | reverse complement strand
AAATTAAAGGTTGATCTCATAAGAGTTTTCTGTAAACAACGCTCAAAAAATAGCCTCCTGAAAAGCTATCGTGCCTCGGCGGAATTTTTTTCATATGCTTCGGAGGGTTACGCAAAAAATACCCCCGCCATAATTTGAATTTTAGAAATATTTTCTTTGATGGGCTCAAGCAATTTGGTCGAGATTTTGGTGCCATTAAACGGTTTATGGCGTCAAAAATGAGGAAAGACACTCAATTAAAGGTAGCAAAATTCGTCATAACAATTTCGAAATTTCATGGGAATGTCATTTTTTAATAAATTTTTATAGATAAAATTATTCTAGAATAAAGAACAAGTCCGCCATTTATATTATCGCACATGGTCAACGGTGTCAAAAATGGTGTCTCAAAAAATGTATCCTGAAGGAGTTACAGAAAAGGGGACTCAAGAATTATATGCAATGATGGCGTATGGCGAGATTCGAAGGAGGATGAAAACGGAACCAAATAAAAAAGTTTTAGAGGCAAAACTCGAAGAACTTTTGAAGACACAACAGACTCTTATTAAACATAAAGGTACTTTCAAAACTCGTAATATTTAACAATTTGAAAAAAAATCTTATTAAATTTTTCAAAAATCAGTTTTATCTTATTTTACATCGAGGAAGTAAATACGATATTTTTGGGTAAAATACAAATTTCTTCAAAAATTTTGTACTGATAGAGTCGCGCTTCCCACTATAGAAAAAGGTTGTATTTTTCGAATGATTTAGAAACAGTCCAAAAATCTTTAACTATTTTTTACAAATTAGGATATCGAAAAAGTGCCATCATTTTTTTAAATTCTGGTTCAAAATAAATATTGTTTTTTTAACGTCTCGTTTTTTTAATTCATATTCAGAATGAGAAGACAAATTATTTTCAACGATACAAACAACTGCACCGCACAAAAATATTTTCTCAATCAGTGACCCAACAAATCTGAGAGCCCGATTGAAGAAATATTTTTGTGTCTTTCGTTGAAAAGAATTCGCCTTCTCATTCTAAATCGAAACGTTAAAAAATATATACATGAAACATGTACATTGAAAAATATGTACATTGAAACATTTATAATTTTATTTGTCTCAAACAAAAAAACATTTTTCAAAACCTAAAATTAAGAAATATAAATGGGATTTTTTCAAATCAGTTTTCTCCACAATTATTTTCAATTTTGTTTACAAGGAAAATCGATAAAGGTGAAAATGACCCTTCCAGATTGCGCAAAAAGTCCTGATTCTCAGGTATCTCAAATGGATATCAACATTAACATTATATTAACCCCTCACGATTGCTATTCTCTCCGATGTGTTCAGTCCGTCGGGGCCTGCCCGCGGTTAAATGTAAAAACTCCGGTACAAACAACCCTGAACGAGTTAAAGGTAGGGTTCGGACCGGGAAAATGAGGAATCAAAGTAAAACCAGTAGTAATATAAAAATCACTTCTTGGGTAACTCAGTGTTGAAAAAAATTTACACCTAACAAAAAAATTAAGGCACCTAGTGGCCAGAAAAAGGTTTTGAAATGAGAGTTTTCGGCCGTTATTTCTATTTTTGGTTCAATTATTTTGAACGATCGACATTAAAGTTATCAGGGCGTTACTCACAGTGAAGTTGTTCGAAAATTTTATGTCATTGTGGTCTTGAAAATCTTGCAAAAATGACTAAATTTCCCAAATTTTATTAAAATTTTAATTTTCAAATCTGGTTTTTAAACTTAAAATTCTCTCGAAATTTTTTTGAGTTATTAAATTCCACCTTAGAATTTTAATTTTTTTTAGTCAAATTCATTCGTTTAAAAGTTCACATTTTTCTCGGTTCGAACCCTAGTTAAAGGAAATGCTAGCGGAAAAGTGGCAGACGAACTCGGATCGGATTGAATTTCCGGAAGTGGCCAATCTTACGCAGAGCCAATCCGATGTGGATAGTCAGCAAGAGGATGAAATTCAAATTGATGAATTACAAAAGGCGAAAAATGGAAAATTAACGGTCCACTTTTCAAGAATTAAACATGAAAGTTAAAGAGTCAAAAATAGAACGAAAATTTTCATTGGTTTTAAATTATGTAAACAAAATGGCATAAAAAGAGTTGCGCAAGGGATAACTAAAATCTATTGCAAGCATGGAAAAAATAACCAATGGCGTTACGGGCTTAAAAATCATGAAAAATACGATTTTTCAGAAAAATTATTTTATCGCCTTCATATGGATGTTTTCCATATGAAATACAAATTATTGGTAATTTTCATCACCGGAAACTTATTCAGGCCGAAGAGAAGATATTATTAAAAAAATCGAAAAATAATGAAGACAAAAAATTGTGTATTCGTATTTTTAGATGTTTCTCAAAATTAAGAATGAACTTGAGACATGTTTTTTTTCTTTTAACGATTAAAATCATTTTTTAGTATTCTAATCCTACCTTAATTAAATCTGTGTTTTTAGTTTTAAATTCCGTGCGCAACCCAAGTCATTACGATTCCGAACTTCAAATTCAGTTTTAATTTTAAAATTTGATGTTCATAATCGTACTTCAGTTTTTTGAAAAAAATGTATAAATTATTTATTGCATTTTTAGTGATTCTTTTCATAGCGTTTCTGATAATGGTATAAATAACGAACGATCAATTTTATCCCTGTTCCTCCGAAAAATTCAAAAGAAAGAAAACGTGAGGTTATCGTACCGCTTCGTCCGTGACCGTCCAGTTTGTGAGCCGGTCTCACTACTGGCCAAATGCGCGTCTATATTTACAGAAGTGATTTACGATGTCGACAAATCAGTTGATAAATTGGGGCCAGAAATAGACTCAGATGTAGACCAACTTTTGAGGAATTCTATTTTGGCAAATCAAACATTAGACCAAGTTAACCAGACTAAACGATTAAAATATAGTTCACAAAATAAATCAAAAACTCCAGGAACGGTTTCATTTGAAAAACAATAATTTCATCTTCATTCTAAAGCGCTGAGGTAGCACAGAGAGGTTAATTTATTGCATAACTTCAGTTCAAACCTTCAAGATTTAAATTTTAACTTTAGTCAAAATGCATAACTTTAGTGATAAAAAAGAATCGAAGTTTGACTTTTGTTTAGTGCGAATTTATGAAAAATAATTGTTGAGGCCCAAACATTTTTCCGTTCGACCGTAGTAACCTTCAAGAACTGGTTAAAAATAAATTGGCATTTGTGAAATCTGGTGAACAGTAGAAATCAAATATTTTGTTAGTTTTTGTCCCCTCTATCGATCGAAAATTTTAATTCAAATTTACGATCGATAGAGGGGACAAAATATTTAATTTCTACTGTTCATCATATTGCGCGCCAAATTGCGATTTTGAATCAAAATTGTTTTCCGCAAATAAATACAATTGTAATTTAAGGGTGTGGGTGTCGCTGATTTTGACACTTTACGAAGCTATTTTTCGATAAACTGGCAGAGCTGATATCCCAAAAAAGTTTTGCACTTGAAGAACAACTCTTCGCGCTGAATTGTGATTTAAACAGTATCTGATAAAATCTCACCTACGCCGACACCTACGCTTTCAAAGAGAAACCTCCTAAAAATCGCTCAGTACGCATTTTCCTCCGTCAATTTTCACCATTTTTCATTATTTTTTGTGTCCCTGGCTTCAAAGAAAGCCTCGCTCATAATGCAGTATTGTCCTTTACTCGGAATTTTGCTTTTGGCGGCCAAAAAAACAAAAACAAAAATTATTGATATTATTATGATTAAAATTGAAAGTGCGCTAATTGTTTTCTTTTGACGCTTAGCCTGAGTTAAAATATATTGCACCAAAAATCCTTTAAAAGTGTTGTATTTACGGAAAAAAATTATTTTGAAGCATTTTTTTCTGGTTTCTAAATTTTGTCAACAAAATTTAGGCTCACCAAATGAAAAGTGAACATGGCCCCTGCAAGAGACGCCAAAATCCAAAAATTTGAAAAAAAACCTCTAATGTTTTGTTCAAACAAGGCCTGTGCTTGTTCAGATGCAGTCATGAGCACAATGTAATCTCTCAAACTGGTGGAGAGAAGATAGCTTTTTGACTGAACCTCCAAAACTGATCAATTTCAAAAATTTTACTTTTTGTTTTTCGCTTATTTTTGTCCCAAAGCAATTCGAGAACAATACATTATGTGTAAGCCCTAAGCCAGACACACAGAAAAATGAAAAATGGTGAAAATTGAGGAGAAATGGCGTATTGAGCGAATTTTTTTAGGCAGGCCTTCTTAAAAGCGTAGGTGTCGCGGTAGGTGGGATTGTATCAGATTACTGTTAAATCACAATTCACCGCGAAGAGTTGTTCTTCAAGGATGCAAAACTTTTGGGGATAGTCAGCTTTCTGCCAGTTATTCCAAAAAGAAGCTTCGTAAAGTGTCAAAATCAGCGACACCCACACCCTTAAAGATGGGAGTGCCAAAAGATGTTTTCACTGCTTGTTTTTTTTAAATTTTTGTATATAACCGAACGCTTTACGCCATGTGTGAGCATTTGCTCTTTGAAACTTTTCGACTGCAGTATTTTTCTTGAACATGTATTATAATTCTAGCTAAATTGATCACCCATGTAGTACATCACCCATGTAGAGCGTTTTGTCGCACAGAACAATCGGCTAATGTAGCATTTTTAAAAGCACCACTCCATCTCCGCAAAATAACTGGAAAACCAGAAAATATATCAACAAACGAGTTTTTACAACATATTACCAACAAAATTAGGTAGTTTTTTTAGACACGACAGATTTGACTTTTCACTACAGGCGAACCGTATGAGATATCTCAAAACGTTTTTTTGCATTCAACTGGAAACTGAAAAATCTTAGGCCAAATTTTTTTGATTTGTTTTGCTTTACCGGTTATTCACGGTTTTACCAGTTTTTCTTAAATAATAAACACAAATACCTGCAAAACACGTTATAATAGTGAAATTTTATGGCGAATTTTTTGACATCACAAATTTTGAAATTTGACACCGCTAGGGGTGTCAAATTACACGTTTATGTATCTCCTTAAGTTATCTACTTATCAGCACGAAAATATACTTACCTGGGTAATTTTTTGAGAGAAAAGTTTTGGCGATAATTTTTCTGACATACACTCAACATGATGCGCCCGGCAACAAGCGTGGAAATTAATTTTTCTGTTATGACTTATTTATTACTCACGTGCTTCTAGAAGCAATTTAATTAGATTGAAATATTTTGCGGGGAATTGCGCAATTTCCGAACGTCTCTGATTGGTTGGCGCGTTTTACCCGCCCCCGCTTAGATGAGTAACAGTTAGCTTCGCGGATCCAGGAGCAACGTGTTGGCCGTATGACACCATCTAGGGTCTCAAATTACATTTTTTTTAAATTAATGACATATAGATGGAAATGGACTTACCTGGGCAACTTTTCACGACAAATTTTTTGGCAATATTTTGTTGCAATTCGACACCGTCTAGGGTGTCAAATTACACTTTTTCGTATCTCTTTAGTTCTTAACATACCTGCATGAAAATATACTTTTAGGGGTAACTTTTTGAGAGAAAAAGTTTGGCGATAATTGTTTAACATATGAGATAACGAAGCGTATCAAATTACACTGCAGATAAATATTATAGATATTTGGATGGAAATGGACTGACATGGGCAAACATACTGACGGACGACTTATAGGCACAAGTTATTAATTTTAAGTTCAAATTTTGAAGCAATCAGTTTCTCATTCGATAAATAAGAACATTTTTGCTCTTAAAATATGAAGTTTCTAAAAATGGGTACAGAAATTTTCAAAAATTTCAAAGAAAACCTTGGTCTAATAATGTTATACCAATTTCTTGCACCGAGATCGATTATGAAATGTTCGAAAATATGCACTTTAGTGAGCAAACTTGTGATCGAAAAAGTCTAAGACCAAGCTCATTCTCTTTTTTTCGCCGAATTAGTCGGGAGATAAAATTTAATCAAAATCTTTTTGCGAACATTACCCCCTTAAATTTATTTTTTGTTTCGTTTGTATTTTAGTTTCCAATATTGTAGAACTTGTATAGGGGGTTTTGTAACCGGTAAAAATTCGGTGGATTTTATAAAAAAAATGATACTCGTGGGTATCATTCGCATCGACGATCAGTCAAGTATTATCAACCGACTGCAAATCCGACAGGTTTATCTTTAATTTTAATAATAAGCTATAATAATTCCGGCAATTTGGGCTACCAGCGGCACTTGTTGCAATTGTTAATTTGACACGCTATGTTATCTCATATGTCAAACAATTATCGCCAAATTTTTTCTCTCAAAAAGTTACCCTGAAAAGTATATTTTCATGCGGGTATGTTAAGAACGAAAAAGTGTAATTTGACACCCTAGATAGTGTCGAATTGCAACAAAATTTGTCGTGAAAAGTTGCCCATGTGAGTCCATTTCCATCTATATATCAATAATTTAAAAGAAAATGTAATTTCACACCCTAGATGGTGTCATATGTCAGAAAAATTATCGCCAAAATTTTTCTCTCAAAAAGTTACCCAGGTGAGTATATTTTCGTGCTGATATGTAAATAACTTAAGGAGATACATAAACGTGTAATTTGACACCCCTAGCGGTGTCAAATTTCAAAATTTGTGATGTCAAAAAATTCTCCATAAAATTTCACTATTATAACGTGTTTTGCAGGTATTTGTGTTTATTATTTAAGAGAAACTGGTAAAACCGTGAATTACCGGTTAACCGGTAAAGCAAAACAATTTGGCCTAAGATTTTTCAGTTTCCAGTAGAATGCAAAAAACCGTTTTGTGATATCTCATACGGTGCGTCTGTGGTGAAAAGTCAAATCTGTCGCGTCTAAACAAAATACCTTAACCCCCACCTGTTTGAAATGTTATATTATCCACCTGCAAATGAGTGTTTTAAAAAACACCACGTAGTATTCAAACTTGACAAAAAGGAAGATAAATATGGATTTTTCTAAAATTGAAAGCTCGCAAGAGCGGTACCACAACGAATTTTCGTTACTCATTACACACGAATCGTACAATATTGTACAAAAGTGCATTTTTTTAATCCAAGAATTTAGAAGTTAACCGCTTGATAAATTTTTTAGAGATTCACACATGATTCCACAAAATTGTATGCAAATTTTCAAATATCCGAACTTTAAACTAAATTGCAATCGCTCCGCTTTCGACTGAGAGCAGACCGCAAAGACAAAAAAAATATTATTTGAGCTCTCCTCTAAAAAGTTGAGCTCCGCTTCATACAAATAGGCTGTATGAAGTCTAGTAAGGGGGGGGGGGGGGGGGGGGGGGGAAAATATTTTCGAGTCGAAAACATCAGAGAACATATAAAATTGTTTGAGATTAAGATTATGTTTAATAAAATGTCATGGATAATCTATGTCATAATGAAGAGCGTTCTAAAAAATGAAGGCGTTTTTTTCAGAACACTTTTGTCTCACAAAAACTGACGAATTGACATAAAACGAATTATTATAATTTCAACTCCACTCACTGATGCATGAATTTTGTCAAAGGAACAAAAGCTATTTTTTTTCAAAAAATTAATTCCGACTTATAGTTTGTCAAACATGGGATTTTAAGTTGTGCATGCCGAAATTAAAAAAATCAACAAAAAAAAACTTGAAATACAAAAAAAATTATGAATTATACTGTATGATTGATAAAACTCGATATAAAATCAAATTAACCTAAATTAACCGAAAATATTCTATATGAATAAATTTATCTCTCTGGAAGTTAATCATTCGTAGCTTTACCCTGATGTTAGTATTTTTTTTTGCTATTTTTTATGTTCGAAATCCGTTTTTCTGAAATGAACACAACCACGGTTCGGCTGGTCCTGAATATTCGGTCTCACGTGAACCAACGATTTACCCAATTCACCCAGCTACAAACGCCCCTTCCGAATGCCCTATCACTCTGTCAAATCATCTATAATAATCTATTTTTTGATAATAGGAATAATTAAAAAATGGACGAGAAGATGATAATAGTTCGCGATGACTTTGATTCATTGATAAATGTAAAAAGCACTGTTCAACAATTAATATCGCAAAAACTTTTGCTATCTTGTTGATCATCTCTGACCTCACAGAGGGTAAGTTTATTCTTTCATATATTTTATTTCACCATCTTCATTTAATAAAAACAATGTAAACTAAAAAGATCGAACACAAATTATTTGCGCTTTTTTGTGCTCTTAGCGCCTCAATATACAGTTGTAGTTTACAAATATACATTATCAAAACGGTCATTTCAATAGATTAATCTAATAACATATTTAAAATTTATTTTTTTGAGGAAACAAAGTTTAAGAGAAAAAACGAGAAATTGAAAATTTAAGAGTTACAAAAAACTTCGTACTCCAATAATACTATCAGAAAATAATTTTGAAAAATGCCTTCAGTTAAGTAATTATTTAATGTTCACATATGTAAGTTAAAAATACATAATGTGAAATGCTGATTTTGATAATAGACAGAAATATCGAATGTGACTTTTATCGCTGAAGGAGTGCGCTTTGAGCCCTTTGAAATTGAAAGAATACTATTTAAAAAAAGACAAGTTGAAAGAATTTGTTTGAAGCTGTTCTTCATAAGTCGTAACTTTGAGAATCGGATGTGTGATAGTAATTTTATGATTTTTTGTAAAAGGGCTTGTACAATTAAGTGGTATGGGGATAGAAAATTATGAGTGTGTAATGGTTAAAAACAGAATAATACAATTGTAGATTAATTTACAGGCTCTCATTAAGCCTTTATAATTGAATCTTCGAAAACGTTGCTCATTAATAAATTAGTAAATATTTAGATAAGTTGAAGAAAAAATAAGGCCTTGAAAAATGGTTTATTTAAAAGTATTTGATTCAGTTCTTTATCTTCCGGACTTTCATTGTCTTATCTTAGAGAGAATTTCATGGGCACAATTTGTACGAAATGAAATTTCTTGCGCGCGAATGTGAACCTTCTCAATCCTCAATTCATAAATTTTGACCGGCCAATACACCAACAAGTTGTGGCCGTGGTAACAATTGATAATTGCAAATCTTGAAATTTAAGAATAAGGGGGAACTTTCGGGGGTCTGTTCGGATATTCCGCTCGGCGAAATGATACTTCCCAAAATATTTTTTGGTCTCAAAACACAGATTTACAGGTGGGGTTAAGGAGTACTGGCGCAGTAAGACTCAGACATGAAATTTTTCCAAGATTATTTTTCAAATGTTTTTTTCGAAAAATATGGACAAAAATGAGTTGATTATTGCGTTTTAGCTTAAAGTCATCAAAAAAGTATTTTAATTGCGATTTGAAACTATTTTGTTCGACTTTCAGCATTTTTGTCAAAATTTGGAGATTTCCGAGAATTTAAATCGCTGTTTCTCAACAACCGAAGGTCAAAAATGAAAATTTTGGACCTTGGTGCTCTGCGCGTAGCCTTCAGCGTCCTATTTATACCGGTTTTAATTTTCTGTCGTGAAAATCCAGGGAGGAGATGTATTTTCCCTGAGGTTATTAAAATAAGGCCAAAAAACGTTTTTTTGCGCATTCTAGCGCTGGATGATTTTTTTAAAAGATAAAACGGACCTTGGTGTTTTGCGCACGTTCTCTGTCGTCAATAAAAATTATAATTGTATTCTCTATCATTAAAACTCAGGGAGGAGATACATTTTGAAGTGAAAATATGATCATTTTTGAAAGCTCGTTTCTGATTGATCGGCCAATCAGACGCCTCCGATATGTTTGTCGAAGCAAGCTTTTTGTTAAGTTATTCCTAAACAAAAACTCATATGTTAGTTTGGTTTCTAGTATTTCATTGAATAGATCCTGAAAACCCTGTTTTTGGCCTTAAAATGCGACCAGTACTCCTTTAAGGTAATTTTTTTTAGGTGGGCCACCCCTTCTCATGACGATTACGGGAAAACCATAGNCGATATCGAGAAACGTTTTTTTGCATTCAACTGCCAACTAAAAAAGCTCAATAGAGACATTTTTCTTATTCATCGTACTACCAGTTCACCGGTAACCGGAGATCTATTATACAGGTATTTTCAGTATAAAATTTGAGAAAAAAAAATCGAAACTCGTTTTTTTCTTCCCGGAATTCATCAAAAATATAGGTCACGCAGTAAATGTGTAGAAAATCATGACATAAGAATGAACAGACAAAAAATTTAACTTTCCGGGTGTTTTTAAGAAAAAAATTTTTGGGCCCATCGAGATTCGAACCTACCAAAAAATTACATTCCGGTTTATATCCAGTGAACCGGATGTCAAATCAACTTTATAAAATTTTTTTATTGAGCTTTTTTAGTTGGCAATTGAATGCAAAAAACCGTTTCTCGATATCGCCTATAGTGTTCCCGTGATCGTCATGAGAAGGGCTGGCCCACCTAAAAAAAATAACCTTTTAAGGTAAAGCATCCTGAAAATAACAAACAAATCTTATGATGCATATTTTGTTGGCAGCATGTTGGAAAAACTCGCCAAAATTGCCTATACTTTGCTATAGATTACGTAATAATTTGGCTGTCTAACCGGCGGACGAAAAAAACGTAGAGCGACGAGAAAACTCAGGCTGTATGTTTTCTGGCTTTCGAGTAAAGTTGTTGAGTTGGAACAACTCAACCTGGAAGATTCTAGCTCTTGTTTTTTCACTCACACGGCAAGATAACAGAAGAAAGATTTTTTGTTGGTTTTAATTTTTTTTGGCTAATTTGATGCAAAACTCAAAATCATAGGCATTAACTTTTTTAACCCCACTAAGTGGGGCCCACTTATAAAAATAATACATTAATTTCTCGTTAATAAACCTTCAAAGTTCCAATTAATGGAAAACAAGCAAAGGAGACGATTTCTGTCCCATCGGACGCAGTGGAAATGCATCTGCAACAATTGAACGGCCTGAATCGTCCTAATCGTGCTATTGGATCTCGTAATGCTGAAAGCGGTCGAAGTCCGGCATATTCATCGGGCCAATTAACTCCAGAGTACTCGTCTATCAGACACCTTAACACCACCCCTGTGCCCAACACCCCCTTTGGCCCATCAAGCTCAACTTCGTCAGATATTAATAACGATGTAGATATCTATGAGCCTCTTAACGAGTCAAACGGATCGATTTCAAATATTTTAAGGTCGGTTTTGTACCCAGACTCGTTTTTTCCTTCTGCCCTAGAATCCGAAATGGAAAATCAATTGAATCATTTGTTAAACGAAAATTCGATTGATTATGAAAGAATTACAAATTTTTCGGCCATTTTGAAACAGACAGATGAAGATCTGTGACACCCAAAAGCCTATGTGTTTATAATATTTTGACGTATTTTTCACCTTCAATTCTAAAAGGGTTGAAATCAGGCTGGCAGTAAAAATAAAAATCATAATAAACCATGAAAAAATATAGAAAATTCAATTTTTTTCCAGGTGTCGAATAATTCTGCTTTTTGATTTTGAGCTTTTCAAAAGAAATAAAAAATAACTCTTTATTGCCAACTTGTTAAAACTGACATTTTTACTCTGACATTTCTTCTAGCCAACAGGGTACTCGTCATAAATATACTTTCAAGCATATTTACAAGAGTATAAAAAACATCCTGGAAACCAGCCTAACTTTTTTTGCCATGCCTACCTTTCCTGGTACACAGTACAAATATTTGTATAATAATGCTTATTTATACAGTATAAAATATAAATTATACTCCAAAATTCCTCTGTTTAGGCTAAATTCTCAACACATGAATGAAGTTTGATTATTTGAAACTAGGTTTTTGTTTCTTTGAAATACCCAACTTTTTTCCCAAAGAAAATTTGCAATATGCAAAACCTTTGTTCCAGGCATGTCTGGTTCCCCGTACTGGACCGAAAACCGGTAATATTGGGATTTTCTAAATTTCCATCAAGTTTAATTTCTCGGAAACCATTTGTTTTTAAGTGTTATATTATCCCACAAGTTTATACAGTAGCTGTTTTTAGCCAGCCCTGATAATCACTCCATGGTAAACCTTAGAAAAATGTAATGTATGTCTAAAATAGCAAACACTTTTACACGTGATTATATACAGCATGTCACATTTTTGCTTCCGTTTTTCATTTTTGCATAATTTACTATCTGCCAATCACAACGTTTAAATTTGGCAAGCACCTACGTGTTTGCCAGATTAAAACGTTGTGATTGGCGGATATCAAATTATGCAAAAATGTGACATGCTGTATATATAGGGAGCGAACCGGCAAACTTTCTGACTAAACCATAACAGCTGACCTTAATTATTTGAGCATTAATTGATTCTGAGCATGAAAAAATCTCTTTGAGCCCTCTAGTGGCCAGAAAATGACCGTTTTTTTATGACTAAATTGAAATTTAAGCATATTAAACTTTATTTTTTTGAATTACAAACAACACAGCCGTACTCACAAAAAAATTTACTACATTTTCCTAGAAAAAAATTTTGAAAAAAATTATAGGTCATTTTGAACAAAAATGCGTAAGCGGAAAAATGTAAATCATTTAAAATGTATAGCCGCGCGCGCCCATATTTGGCATGGTAGTCTAAAATTATCCATAGATTACGAATAACATAGTGGCTTAGGTTCGAGTTCCACCGAGATATATGAAACCGGCAATTTAATTTTAAAACCGGTATTTTCACTGGTAAAAATACCGGCAAAAAATTTTTTTATTTTTTTCCTTTTCAAATTGTAGGCTTTAATTTTTTCCCGTTTTTTGCTAAACCCTCTAATTCAAAAGTTAGATTATGGCCCGGTTCGTTCCCTATGTATATATTACTATTTTAGTTCATTAATTTCAACCGTTTCATCAAAGCCAGCATCATTAGAAAAATTTAAGTTGTAATTTGACACATACCAAAGATTCAAATTACAGTTTTGAGAGCTTTTAAGTCAGATGACCTGAAAATATACTCATTACCAGAGTACTGGTCTAAGCGGACGTTTTTTTGTGCGTCTAAGTGGACGTTTTGACATGACGGTGGTTTTTCAAAAACATTTTGGGAATATTTTTTGTCATATGACACCTCTAAAGAGGTCAAATTACATTTTTTTTAATTTATCTATTAGGGGTGTCAAATTACCAAGAATTTTATTTTGAATTGATTAATCAACTAAAGCCAAACGATAGACTTGTTCCCGTGTGAGTAAAATAATATTACAGTTGTATTCAAAAACTACAAATTGATCTTTTTAATACGAATCCTTATGTTGTTGATTTTGAAAAAAATATAAAACTTTTTTGGAAATCAAATATCATTCTCCTACAGGAGAGCACATGCTTTTTTTATTTTAATATTTACTTTAATATATTAATTTACTTTAATATATACTTAAGTTAAACATATTTTTAATTATTTTCTATTGAGCCATTAATATCTTAAATATTATTTTTTTTCTCTGTACATAACAACACTGAACCTTAATTCAACTCCCAAATTCCACTGATATCAGACTAACGCCTAAAAGTTATCCAGAACCTCAATTTACTGTCTCGCGTCCTTTATGAAAATTTTTAGTTACAATTTCACTCTTTTCTATCATTATCAATAATATTAAAATCGAATATATCGGAGATAAATATTTCCAAGAATTTTATTAACTCCAAGAGAGCCCAAACTTTTGTATATGAGAAATATTTATCTGAAATTTACGAAAAGTTGAACCAATTTTTTCTTTGTAATCAAATTTACTAAAGTAAAAAAATTGTTGGGCTTGAATTTAATTTTTTGATGAATTGGCCTGTAATCTATAGAAATTTTTCTACGTATGAAAAGCGTTTTTAAAAAGCGGACGGTCGACAATTTTTGAGAAAGCTTTTCTTAATATTTTTATTAGACGGCTTTTCACTTCAGAGATTGTTTGGACAAGCCTTCATTGTGGTACCGATTTCAGGCGAACTACACATCATGGAGCAAAACTTGGCGGGGGTCTGGTCTCAATTTGGGAAACTGGTATACCGGAAAAAACGGTTAAAAACTCGAATACCGGTTTCGAGAGATTTATAAACATTTGGTAATTGATTTCGGTACCATTGGCCTTAGAATTTTTTGGAGAATCGTTCTGGGTTCAAATTTGTAATATGACACCAGTGGGGTCAAATTTCAAAAATGACTCCTAGGGGGTCAAATTACCATTCAGGGTAAAGAGAATTTCATTTTGATTCCAAAAATATCAAAATTATTTTTTACCATGTAATATGACCCCGTAATGGTCAAAACACGATTTATAGCAATTAAACCTTCAAACGCTGGTATCTCTGGATTCATTATGACTTGATATTTGATTTCACCACCATTCGCTCTCAAATTTTTCACAGAATGTTTCTCGGGTCAAATTTTGTAAAAAGCCGTCTTAGTAAAAATATATATTTGTATACAATTTGTTTAGTAATGAACTTTCAAAATGTAAAATGGCAAAAAACTAGACGCCGTTTATTCGTTTTTATTAATATTCATAGTTGGCAAAAAAAATCCCATTTTACCGAACTCTGGTAATTTTCTTATTGCGTTCTTTGGGAGTTGAAACTGTATTTTTAAGCTGACAACATATTCTAAGTTTCGAAATCCACTCTATCAATAATTAACCCATAGAAACAAAAATAAAATGGAAGACGATGGACTTCGGGGCAAATATTTCACGATTATGTTCAATCTAGAAGAACAGCCTACCACAAGTGCTCAGCTTCTTAAAGATACTCAAAATCTTCCGCAAGATTTACTAACCACTTCAAACGGGGAGTATATCGGCAAGCAGGCGAAATATTATATGGACGTTCCAGATAATAATGGACTAGGAATCAGCGAAGTTGTCGCATATATAGCCGATGTTTATATAAAAATAAGACAGAAAAAAGAAGGTTCTGAACAGGTATATTATTCATTTTATCAGCATATAAATTCGGGTAACGTTGTACGGCCTACCCTATAAATTCGTATGCAGGTTGTTTTTCCCTATTCCCCCAAAAACATCTATAATTGAGGACGCCAAGTATCCTCCCTTAAAAACGATGCAAATAAATTGGGATTGGCCCACTAATATTATATGATGTATAAATTATACTGTATAAATTATAATCACATTAGCACTGTGCCGACACTTGTGGTAATTTTTGAAATTTTTAGTGGGTATTTTCGTTTTAATTATGGAAGGTTTACACTATAAGTTATAAATTTGGTAACAATCGCGCTATTATATAAAAAAATTCAAACTATGAGCTCTCTACCGACTCTTGTGGTCATTTTTGAAAGTTGTGATGGTCAGTTGCGTTCAGATGATAAACAATCTGTGATGCTAAATTTTTGAGGATTATTGTGCACAAATACAAATGTAAAATTTTGAATTAAAAAATTTACAAAACGAACGCTACCCTAGCGATAATAAGCATAAAAAACTATTTTATTCCCGTCAGTTTTATTGACTGCGCCAACTTTATGGTCATTTGAGTACATGGTTTTATCGAAAATAAATATAAATCTAACGACAAATTCTTCCATT
>SCLH01000425.1:78849-96050 GCA_004367855.1 Oikopleura vanhoeffeni | reverse complement strand
GAGCGTTTTTGTCGATAAGTGCTATATTTTTTCTAGAATATGCGATAAACCACCGTTTGTTGGACTTTGTTAGTCGTAAAATCTATCTCCTCCTAGGTTAAATTTCAAAATTCACTCAAATTTTTACAGAAAGTATAGTACTCGAAAGTGTAGTACTCGAAACAAATTAAAAATCCTCTAGACCGTTTTTTTTAATTTCGATCCCAAACTCAAAATATGAATTTTTGGAGGTCACGTGAAATAAATTTCGAAAAAAAATGTGCTTCGATTTTTTCGAAAGTAAGCTCAAAAGAAAGTCACGGAAACACTGATCAGAAAGTTGGCTTACGTCAAGATGACATTTTGACGTTTTAGTTGTGAAATTAAAGCAAACGTAATTTTTTTAGTTCATTTTGAAAAAAAATACTTGGAAAAAAATCGAAAAAACGCAAAAATTTCGAAATTTTTTTTTGATGATTTAGTCGGTAGTACACTTTGTTATCACCCCGGGTCATTTTGGAGCATTTATTATGTCCCTAAGGCCCCATAAAGCCAGCGACCAGTACCCCCTTAAGAGGACAAAACGGGCCGTTAAAAATGTATATATGAACATTTTCTTGCAAATTTTTATTCTATTTTTTGACTAAAAAACATTTCAAAAACCATATTAATTTATTTAATTTTTTAATAATATTTATAAGCAATTTTATGCTATAATTCGCCAATTCGGGCGTCTAGAATGTTCTATTTTCAATAGAAAGGGAACCAACCAGGCCGAATCAAACTTTCGAACGTTGAAGATTTTTTAAGTCTAACGATTTTACCTGGTATTTTTTTCCGAAACGATGATAAAGACCCCAATTTTTTTATTTGTATTTGAAAAGCTTGAAAACCGGCTAATATTGATTGATTTTTTAATTTCAAATTAATGCCCCAAAAAACGCCCTCGAATTTTAACAGAAGATTTTAAACTGGATCACTATCAAGTCATTAGCATGGTCCATGCTGCATAGTTTTCCAAAGAGTATTTTATGTCAGATTCTCCAAATTTGTCTTGAAAATTTACCTCTTTTTGAAAAACAATCGATTACTACCAATTTTTTTTTGAGAGTTGCGCCTAAGTTGTCGAACATTTGGCTTGCATTTTTAGTGAAATTTTTTAAATGGACAAAACGACACGTTTTCAGGTGAACAAAACGACAAAAATTTGTTTGTCATATTAGACACACACGACAGTAATAAGAAACGGACAATTCAGATTTATTTGAATTGTTATATCCATTATTATCCCCGGGTCACTGTAAAAACTTATTTGCCTGTTAAAGGAATAGGGAATAAGTTTCTTAAGTGACCCGGAGATAATAATGGATATGACATGATACCATTAAAGTGATTTGAGGGGAGACATATTTCAAAATATTACTTAAAAAATCTGGAAAATTTAAACAAAAATTTTATTAATGCAAAAAACGTATTTATTAATAATTTAGCCGCGACAGATCAACTTCAAAGGAACGTCGAAGAGGAGTTGAGAAAAAGAAAAAATCTAGGGACAAAAAAGATGATAGAAAAACCAAAAAAAGTAAAAAATCGAAACGGTCACATTATTCCGACGATTCTGATGCATCAGTTGAACGAACTACAAAGACTGGTCGGGAACGTGAAAAAGTATAACATAAATGTCATTTTTTGTGCAAAAAAAATTGAACCTTTCTCCCTTCTGAAATCTTGGTAGAATAAACTCTAAAATATCAACTTATTATTTATATCGTATGTTTTATTTGCATAAATCAAGAAAATCTCGAAGCAAAGTAGGGCAAAATTGAACATGACCTTATAACCAAAAATTTTTGCAACTGGATGTAGGGCCCATGGGGTCGCGAAAAAATGAATATTTCTAGTGAACCCATGGCAAAAAAATTTACACCGTGCTAGAATCTAGCAGCTAGATATCAAAAAACAATTTTGTTAGAGCAACTCGTCAACTGGTCGTGTACACTTTACTTTATTATTTGCAACTTAGTTATTATTGGCTAAAATATTATTTTTGAGTCTGAAGCGTCATACTTTTGGAGATTTTCCTTTTTCTTAACCCCCTCACACCCAAAACCATTGAAATTCCCCTTACACCCATAACGCGATTCGGGGACGCTACTTTAGGCGGTTATTGCGGAGATAATAAAGGCGATAGAATATTCATTATTTTTTATGACCCGAGGTCAAGGATAGACTTAAATTGAAAGCTAATATTTTTTTAAAATTTTAATTCTGTGTGCTCGATAAATTCAAAACAAAATACAGTGAAGTCCGTTTATCAGGACGCGACCTATCAATATTAAAAGTACTAGGCTCTACCATGAAAGTATGCCATAGTAAGATACGCATGTCACATACGTATCTTACTATGGCCTATTTTCATGGTACAGTCTAGTACTTTTTGCTGTACAGTACTTTTAATATTGATATGACGCGTCCTGTCAAACGGACTTCACTGTAGAGGTTTAGTTTCAGGTACTTCATCGGAAAACCATACATTTTTAAAAATCACATATGAATTATAAATAATTAAATAGAAAACTGGCTATTGAAATATGGTCTCTGATTTGAAATAGCTTATCTCAATCATCTGAAAAACAAGTTTTCGTATTCCGTCGCGCCAAAATGCACGCACAAAAATCAGAAACAAATTGAATGAAAATAATAATGAAGGCTTATTACGGTAAAATGGAAAATAAAAAAACTAAAGATTATTTAAAATTTATTGAGATCAAGTTCAAACTTAAATTTTAAACGTTTTTTCAAAAATTTGATTATCTTTGATCGATATAAGCCATAAGAAGTTAAGTTTCTTTCAAAAAACGATTTTTTTCAGCAAATAATAAATAAATAACTCAAACCCTGGCTTTCTGAATCTGTTCTCTGATTAAAAATATCTCTATCCATTAGCCTACAGCATGATAATTCCTTTTTTTTCTGTGCCAAAAAAGTACATTTCGAAAATCGTAAAAAAACTATTTTTGAGGATAAAAATAAATTTATTTGATCAAGATGTCCAGCCACTAAAAAGAGGACAAACTCAGTATCTGGGCCCGCTCTAGGCTTAATTACTCGGCATGCTATCGAGTTAATCAAGCTTGCAGCATCTTGACAAGACTTTGATCGTCGAATTTTGTCTAGATGGCGTAAAATACGATTTTTATAAATCTTATTTATTTATCCGACTGAAATCATAATAAAAAATATGAAATTTAATTTTTTCAAGTTTTTAGAGAAATCACTTGAGAAAAAATAAAACTCTCAATAAAGACCAGAGATAAAAAATAATACTACCGGGAGTAGCCTCAGGTGATTTTCTAAATATTGTTCTCCTCAGAATTTTACGCTAGAAGTTTTTTACGAAAATTTTGCGAAAATCCTAAAAAAAAATTTAAAAACCATTTCTCGAAATAAAATTGCGAACTCTATGACACATTTCGAAAAATTAAAGTCTGTGGATTTATTATTTCTATCTCGTTTTATTAGGATTGTAAAAATCTCGCGTACCCGAATGGCAATTTAGGTGAGTGGGGTTAAGAAATTATTTCATAACAAATTTTGATATTTTTAAGAATATCATGTTCATTAAGAGATTTCGTGTTCATTAGAACTTTTCCAATTTTGAATAAAGCTGAGTCTATCTTAAATCAGTTCTTTCGAAGGAGAACAAATATGATTTCGTTAAACTTTAAGTTTTACGAACCAAATCGTTGCCGATACGATCGCCAACTTCTACATGTATATAAATATGTATAATAAAAATAGCTAACACCCAGATGTGGCCCTCTTCCGACAAAATATCCTCTCTAGTTCCTCTTCCTCATCTTTATAAAATCAGTTCATCTGATTATTTTAGAAGTCAGTTAACAGTTGATAAAAAAAACCACCAAAAATTATTTTATGAGCATTTTTACCCTACTGATGATTTCAGCGAACTGAAGTCTGACAAGTCGGCGCGTGGTAGTTATCGCAGTTGCCGGAATTTCTTGTCAAAATCAACAACGAATTCGAAGACTCAGAATTTTTCGATATGGTCATTGGCAAAGAAACGCTCTCTCGAAAACATGCAAATTCAGCAAATGAATAACGCTGCCAGCGTCACGCTGGCTTACAAAGCACCAGTTTTCTGGATCAGGATTGAAAAATAATATAAGGTTGGGAACTATTTTGCACAGTCGGTTTAGTTTTATACTTTCAGGAATTGTTTTAATTGTGTATGAATCATAGAGTATAATACTCCAAGAGAACTTCTCCATATATATTGTTTCCTGAAATATTAAATTGCACACAGACTCTGTAACACAGACTGTGTTACACAGTCTAAGTTACACTCCGAATTTGCCAACACGAAACGTGTTAAACGTTTTCCGAAGCCCATATTCTGGATCGTATACTACTCAATAAGGAGTCGTGACAAACTGAAATTTCCATAACTATAATTTTCAAATATTAAAATAACGCCAAATGCACACATTCTGTTTATTTGTGAATAAAAATCGTTACAAAAATTATTCCCTATTATTTTCTTTGTTACACCGTTGTCAATGCAGCTGCAGAGATTTTTTAAGTTTCGAAATTATCGGTTATGAATACTGTAATACCAGTTATTTTCTAACCAAAATAGAACTACAAAATATCAAAGTTACAGAAGAGATTATGGCCTTTCTAGTCATGTCAAATTAGATGCTGTATCGCACAGTTTGTCCATAAATTTAATTTGTAGGAAATATAAACGTAGAAAATGAACCTAACGCCATCCTTTAGGGAGTTGTATTGACTGGGTATATATCTGACGATTTAGAAGTTTGATGAGTTCTTTTATATTTCATGATCTAAGACAAAGTTTTTTCAAATACGATGCAAAAAAATGCCACTTTTAATAGTTTATTTTTGCTTACGGTTAACTTAATTTAACCGGTTAAAATTCGCGGAGAAAATTGTTCTTGAGATTACAAAATTACAATCGGGAAATTTTGAAAGTATTGTTATGGAGAAAAGAGTTATAGACTATAAGTTATAGTCTATATCTTATAGATGATCGGGGTAGAGGGTCTTTCTTCACGATTTTTCGCGTGAAAAAAGACACAGTTTTTTCACGCTTTTTCGATACGTGAAGAAAAACCCCAGTTTTCCTCACGCTTTTCAGATGCATAAAGAAAAACCTCACTTTTCTTCACGCTATTTTAATGCGTGAAGAAAACCCCAGTTTTCTTCACGGATTTTCAAAATTTTCTAGATAAAAGTAATTTTGGTAAAAGTTGTTTTATGTTAGTTTTCAAAATGGAACTCAGTGCCAATTTCGATTTGTAAAAAAACTTGAACAAAACTCTTCTATTTTACCCCCAACACCAAGTTTTCTAGGTTTTCCTAACAAACAGTTACGCATAGTTTTATACCTAGTACCTAAGAGTTTACCTAACCCTAATATTTTCAAGATAGTATTATAGTAGTATAATAATTATACTGAGTGTACACAGCAGACTATTGTGTACACTTAGGGCATGGCACAACTTTTTTTTGGGGGAAAATTGGGTTGGTACAAGAAATATAGCCTATATTATATAGGGCTCTGCGGAACCCTACAGTAGGGTCCCTACTGTTCTCACCCAAATACTTATTTGTTTCGTGACACACAGGCTTTTTACCGTGTACACGGGACACCAGTTTACCTGACCCTAATTTAAACTCATTTAACATAAAGTTGAACACATAAAAATTAATAATAAATCAATTTTGTTATACAGGGGGGTGCGGCGTATAGTTGGAAAGTTTTTCTCAAGACCCAACTTAGCTATTCCCTATACGTAATGTCCAACTTTACGCTACGGCCTGAGAAATGTGCTATGTTGGTCAATTTAAACAGTATTCTAGGCTTGTATACATGTAATTGTAGTTAAAGGTGGGTCAGAAGTTTAGAATTTTTCGTGATTTTAGTTAATTTTTTTTACCAAATTCTCTCTCTACTAAGTAGGTAGATGTATAAATAAGTTTATCGTATACAAATGCAATAAGTTCTTTTAAATTAACACAGAATTCGAAAATAGATTTTATCGAAAATCGTTAATAATGTCAAGGAAACAATGGAAATTTAATAAAAATTTTTGCTACTGTAAATCACTCTCAGAAAACCGAAAAAACTAAATATTTTTATGTGAATAACTATGACCATTTTCAGTAGCCGACATTGTTTCGAGGACTTAGAAAATGTTTTTAACTTTTGAAATACGACATCGCTCATGAGTGAACATCATGTCAGGTACGGAATGGTTGAACATGTTGTAAAAAAACTATTTTTGTCTCGCGCCTGAAAAACCGTATCTTTTCTAAACTCATACGCCGCGGCGCACGCCAGTGAACGAATAAATTTAATTTTCAAATTCGTTCAGTGTAGTTTTGCGGAGCTTTACGTAGTTTTTGCGTGCCTTCCACTATACGCGACAACTATACGCCGCACCCCCTGTAATCAGAAATTTTTTGAAAGTCGTGAGAGAAAAGTCAAACACGCTTCTTCACGGTGAAGGCAAAATTAAAACATTAGGTTTTTTACGCGCGTAGAGAGAAACTTTAAAATAACAGATGTGCTTTAGAAGCGTGGACCTGTATGGACCCTTCAAAACCTTTCTCAGCCGATAACCGATTTTCAGAGCGATATACGCACGGTATGAAATGAAAAATAATGTGAAATTATTTATTTTTTCTACATAAAATGTTCATTTTTGGATATATATATATTTAATATACTTAACTAACTAACGTTCGATCTGTGCAATATTAAAAACCCACTTTTACATCCATTTCCAATTAACCAGAATATAGAACTTTTCTTTGAACTGATATTTACAAACTTAAGACATTTCGGTTGTTTAAGTGCGCTAAAAAGCTTTTGTTTTAATGGCTGCAGAAGTAAAAAATTTCCTTAATTATCAAGGTCTTTTCCATGAAAAATGGCCAAAGTGAGAAAAACCTTTTTTTGAGATAATAAATGACCTTTCAATTGCGTTTGATATAAAAAACTGTTCTTACTATCGGAAGAAATGGGTCTCTTTCCTATATTTAAAACCCGCATTTATTGATTGAATTTTTTGCTAGCATAAAAATTTATTATACATTTGTGCCCAAATGCTTTCGGTGTACAGCCAAGTTTAAAATTTCTTCGAGTTTAGAAATGATTAATCGCGCACCACTTCTTGTTACATGGAAGTTATAATAGATCAAAAAATTAATAATGATTCTACCTGATTTTTTATTGGGAATCAATATTTATCTCCCTTTTCTCGAGTTTGAAGCCAGAAAATATACTTTTCTAGAGCGATTTTCTGACCACTAAGGGGAGCGAAAAAAAAATTCTGCCAGAATCGTTTTTGAGGTATCAATAACCCCAGTAATGTTTAATATTACTCGCGAAAGCTTTTAGTTTGGTTGTTGAGCTCGCCGGTGCGCTGCCTAGCTATAGTTTATAGCGTAATTCTATATAAGAATAGGGATTTTTGTCTGCACTATATAATATATCGATTAAGGCGGCTTCGTCGACATTTCTGCCACGATTAATTCTCCCCAAAAAACTGAAGGCAACGAAGAGGCAATATTTTGAATTTGGGGCGGTTTCGTCGACATTTCTGCCACATTGATATTCTAGGGCGGCTTGGTCGACATTTCTGCCGCATTGATATTCTAGGGCGGCTTCGTTGACATTTCTGCCACATTGATATTTTAGGGCGGCTTTGTCGACATTTCTGCCACATTAATATTTAAGGGCGGTCACATTGACATTTCTGACGCACCGAGTTATTAGACAGGTCACATCCTGACCGATTTCAACTACAATAGTTGTCATTATTTAGGAGACGATTTTTACTTATTTTTTTATTATTGTCTATGTTTTTAGAATTTTTGATTTGAATGATCATGACTGTTAGTGTGGACGCTAACAAAATCAGCTACCCGATGAAAGAGTCCTATAAATCATGAAATTAAGAATCTAGGACAGTTTCTGACGCTGTAAATTTTTTCTAAAAATATTTTTGGTGCAACCACTTGGTTGCGATGTTTTAAGCTATTAAAGTTTCATTTTCAAAATAAAGATTTTTCATGGCAAGTATTTTTTTCCGAATAAAGCATATAATTGTGCTTCAGATTGACATCTGATAACATTTAAAAAAAAACGTGGTGTTGCACCGAAAATGGAGGTGCTGGAAAATCGAATTTTTTTAAATCCATGATTAAAGGTATGCAAAAGATCCGCAAGCATAGACTTTGTGAAACCGGTATTGGAAACTATAGGTATCAGTTGACCACTTTAAAATATCAATGTGGCAGAAATGTCGACGAAGCCGCCCCAAATTCAAAATATTGCCTCTTTGCTGCCTTCAGTTTCTTGGGGGAGAATTAATCGTGGCAGAAATGTCGACGAAGCCGCCTCAATCGATATCATATCCCTTTATCACCTTTTGGTTAGAATGCGTAGCCACTACTCCTTTTAACGTGTGATTTTAACGTTGTGGCTACGCATTCTAACCAAAAGGTGATAAAGAGATATAGTTAGGGTCATACCCGGGAGGACTATCTTCTAAACTAAGGACCACAGAAAAATTTAACTAGGCTTATAGGGTGGAATTGTTGACTGAAAAAGGATTTTGGCAATAAAAAAAAAAGAATTTATTATATTAAATCACGATTTTTCTCCCGGGTATGACCCTAGATATAGTGCCTATATCGATCATGATGCCCGAGTAACTTAAATCTCTTATTCCATATTCTTTTAAAAGGCAAATGAGAGATTTAAGTTACTCGGGAATCATGATGGATAAAGACTATATCATATGGATTACCGGACCTCAGAGTACAAATCCTAAATATTTNAGAGTGACCTAACCCTATATTTTCAATGGACTGATAGTGTATAATATTCACTGAGTGTACACAGCCTGATTGTTACCCTTAGGGCATGGCAAACTTTTTTGGGAAATTGGTTGGTACAGTATAGCCTATATTATTAGGGCTCCTGCCTGAACCGACTAGAGGGTCTACTGTTCTCACCAAATACTTATTTGTTTCGTGAACCACGCTTTTTACTGTAACGGCTA
This sequence comes from Oikopleura vanhoeffeni, assembly GCA_004367855.1. Taxonomy (NCBI): domain Eukaryota; kingdom Metazoa; phylum Chordata; class Appendicularia; order Copelata; family Oikopleuridae; genus Oikopleura; species Oikopleura vanhoeffeni. Next base: position 86,952 of record SCLH01000425.1, on the reverse strand, counting down.
CACAGTTTACCTTGACTAATTAAATCATTTACACATAAAGCCTTGAACACAGAAAATTATTAAATCAATTTTGTTTACAGCGGGTGCGGCGTATTGTTGGAAGTTTTTCTCAAGACCCAACTTAGCTATTCCCTATACGTAATGTCCAACTTTACGCTACGGCCTGAGAAATGTGCTATGTTGGTCAATTTAAAAGTTTCTAGGCTTCGTATACATGTAATTTAGTTAAAGGTGGAGTCAGAAGTAGAATTTTTTCGTGATTTAGTTAATTTTTTTAGCCAAATCTTTCTACTAAGTAGGTAGATGTATAAATAAGTTTACGTTACAAATGAATAACGTTATTTTAAATTTAACACAGATTCGAAAAAGATTTGTATCCGAAATCGTTATAATGTCAGGAAACAATGGCAAATTTAATAAAAAATTTTGTACTGTAAAATTCACTTCAGAAAACCGAAAAAACTAAATATTTTTATGTGAATAACTATGACCCATTTTCATAGCCGACATTGTTTCGAGGGATTAGAAAATGTTTTTAACTTTTGAATACCGACATTCTATTGGGCTCAATTGAATGTTGTAAAAAACTATTTTCATGTCCCGCCGACCGGGAATCTTGGTTGAATCTGGTCAAAAACGCTATTTTGTCTCGAACGTTTGAAAAAAAACCCTATCTTTTCTAAACTATACGCCGCGGCGCACCCATGAACCGAATAAATATTAATTTTCAAATTCGTAGTTTTTTTCGGAGCTCGTAGGTTTTGCGGAGCTTACGTAGGTTTTTGCGTGCCTTCCACTATACGCGACAACTATACGCCGCACTCCTGTAATCAGAAATTTTTGAAAGCGTGAAGAAAAGTCAAACCGCTTCTTCACGGTGAAGGCAAAATTAAAACATTAGGTTTTTTTACGGCGGTAAGTGAGAAACGTTTAAAAAGACAGATTGTCCTTTAGAAGCGTGGACCTGTATGGACCTTCAACAACTTTTCTGCCGATAAACCGACTTTTCAGAGCGATATACGCACGGTTATGAAAAATAATGTGAAAATTTATCTTTTTCTACAATAAAATGTTCTTTTTGGAAATATATATATTTTTAATATACTTAACTATAACGTTGATCTGTGAATATTAAAACACTTTTACATCCATTTCAATAACCAGAATATAGATTTCTTTAATGTATTTACAAACTTAAGACATCTTCGGTTGTTTTAATGCGCTAAAAAGTTTTGTTTTAAGGCTGCAGAAGTAAAAAATTTTCCTAATATCAAGGCTTTTCATGAAAATGGCCAAAAGTGAGAAAAACCTTTTTTTAGATAATAAATTACCTTTCATTGCGTTTGATATTAAAACAACTGTTCTTACTATCGAGAAATGGGCGCCTATTTAACCCGCAATTTTATTGAATTTTTTGCTAGCATAAAATTTTTATACATTTGTGCCAAATGCTTTCGGTGTACAGCCAAGTTTAAAATTTCTTCGAGTTTAGAAATGATTAATCGCGCACCACTTCTTGTTACATGGAAGTTATAATAGATCAAAAAATTAATAATGATTCTACCTGTCTTTTTTGGGATCTATTATCTCCTCTTCTCGAGTTGAGCCAGAAATCCTCTTCTAGAGCATTTTCTGACCATAAGGTCGAGCGAAAAAAAAATTCGCCAGAATCCGGTTTTTGAGTATCATACCCCATAATGTTAATATTTACTCGCGAAGTTTTGTCTTGGCTTGTTGAGTCCCGGTGCACATACTATGTTTAGTCACGTAATCTATATAAGATAGGGATTTTTGTTCTGCCTTATAATATATCGACTTAGCGGCTCTCGTCGACATTTCTGGCCACGCATTAATTCTCCCCAAAACTGAGGCAACGAAGGGACATATTTTAATTTGGGGCGGCTTCGTCGACATGCTGCCACTTGCGTATTTCTAGCGGCTGGTCGCATTCTCGCATGATTATTCTAGGGCGGCTCGTTGACATGTCTGCCACATTGATATTTTAGCGCTTGTCGACATTTTGCAATTATATTAGGCGTCCACATTACATTTCTGACGCACCAAGTATTAACAGGTCACATCTGAGATTTTCAACTCATTAGTGTCATTTATTTAGAGACGTTTACTTATTTTTTATTATTGCTTGTTTTAGAATTTTTGATTATCATATTCCATGATTTAATGTGACGTACAAATCAGCTACGCTCCTATAATCTGAACTTAGTCTAGAAGTTTCTGACGCTGTTGTAATTTTTTCTAATATTTTTTGGTGCAACCCTTGTTGCGATGTAACTATAAAGTTTCATTTTCAAAATTAAATATTTTCATGGCAAGTATTTTTTTCCGAATCGTTATAATTGTGTTCACGATTGACTCTTAATTAAAAAAACTGATGTTGCACGAATGGAGGTGCTGGAAATCGATTTTTATTAATCCATGTTAAGGTATGCAAATGATCCAGACTTGTGTGAACACCGTTATTGGACTAGTAGGTACCAGTTGACCACTTGTAAATATCATTGGCGAATGTCGACGAGCCGCCCCAATTCAAATATTGCCTCTTTTGCGCCTTTAGTTTCTTGGGGGAGATTATCGTGCGAATGTCGACGAGACGCCTCAATCGATATCATATCCCATTTATCCCTTTTGTTAACTGGTAGCACTTCTCCTTTCAACGTCGTGATTTAACGTTGTGGTACGCTTCTAACCAACTCTCTCAGGATATGGCTTATATCGTCATGATGCCCGGTGCTTAATCTCTTTATTCATATTCTTTTTAAAGCAAATGAAGTATTTAATACTCGGATCATTGATGGATAAGACTATTCTATGGATTACGGACCTCAGAGTACAAGCCTAATATTTTAAAATGCGAAATCTGGCATTTGATGGCTTGATCCTTTCTCAACCCTGACAATTAAATCGCCTATTCACATATCACGTTTTTGCTGGTGCTATATATCTTGCGTTGTTTGTCTCATTCAATATTTAGATTTGACTCTGCAGCCGTAATTCATATCATCGATTATATCGAAATCCCTACCTATTGCGTCGAATTTACAACTACATACAAATAGCGAATCCATATTCATTGGTCACGTTCTTTTTAACATAGTGATAATTCGACGCACTAGCAGGACGCATGGCACCGGCATCGTATATGATATAATATTACTCCTACATCCGAACAATTCTGAGACTCCAGTCTTTTCACGGTCACCGTGGTGGTGTTTTAATCAGCGTTACTTCGTGTTCGATTTCAACATAATTTTCCATGTTATATGGTAAATTCTGTAATTATCCTCCCAATCGTATCAGCAATTGTGTAAACAGTCATTTAAGCATCAATGTGATAAGACAAATATACAAATCTCTCTTTTTAGCACGTTTCATCAACTTAAGGCTAATTGTCGCATTAGGCTAATTTGACAGTTTAATTTGCAGTATTAAACCGCACCAATTGGGTGTGAAAATGCAAAAAAGCATTTTTGATTAAAATTTTTAAAAATCAGGCTCTTAAAAATTTAAAGAACTATCATTTTTTCAGGTTTCAGCCATTTACGTGAGCTTGTAATACCCTCAAAAAGCAATCGGAGGGTCAGATTTTCTAATAAATATTTAGCAACTATGGGCTTAATTATATATCTCAACGGTACTACGAGCAAAAAAATATCAAATTTACTGACTTTCAACAAGCAGATTCTTGCTCTCTGGCGACCTTTCAGCCATATACCTAGTCTATTTTCATGAGAAAGTGGACTATTCTGATTTTTTTGAGTCTTGAGTCTGAAGATGAACTTTTGAAGTTACGGTATTTGATATACGGCTAAACCAATAAAACGTATTTTGAATTAAAGTACATCCAATCACGCAAAAAATTCCAGGTCAATTAATAATTCCAAATCAGCTGCAAGTATTCATATTCTCCTATTTTTGAAAAAAAGTCACGTTGGACCTAGTGGGACGAATCTATCTCAAACTCTTAAATTAGGTGTTATTACCCAACAAATCTTTTACGGCTAAATCTGCAACTAGCTATTTTTGTACTTAACCCAACCTACTATTCTTGATTAAAGTCGCTGTCGTTTTCTGTCTTTGGCATTAATGCGAAAAAGTCTGAAAACTGCTAAAAACACCACTTTTTTTTTCAAAATTGATTTAGTATTTTGAAAAACTTCTATTTTAACCACTTATTCCTTGAATATTACGCCCGTGCACTCATTTCAGGCTATGTTGTATGGAAAATCTTAGAATTTTTTCTTTTGCCATACAGTCTTTTTTTATGGTTAATTTTTTTGCAAAATAAGTACTGTAATACATAAATTTCTAGAAAAAACGCACCAACGCAATTATTTAATTAGTCTCATTACTTTGTAATATTCATAATGATGGATTAGGCAAATTGCGATTACATTAAACGGGTCACGCGTGACCGTAAAAAGACTGTGGGAGTTAAGGATAAAATCCAGAGAAAACCGCTTCCTCTGTTATTATAAATACTTTATTATAGTATAATTGTATTTTGCCTTTTATAAACAAAACGTTATCAACGTTTATTTGTTTGTTTTGGCAATTTTCAGCGTTGAAATTCTTATAATAGGTAAGCTAGGTAACCGTTTTTATATCCCAGGGAGGCTATCCCGCCTTTATGACGCCTTTTTTAATATATTCAAAATTAATTTTAGAGGATGAACTTTATTTATTTTGTATTTATATTTGGTTTAAGTAGACCAAGTACACAGTAAAATTCTTCTCGTTTGTTTTCACAAGCAATGATGCTTAACTCTTGTAAGCATATAAAAAAAAGTTCCGCCAAGGCACCAGAGCGAAGACAATACTTGTGCGTTATTCTCAACTTGTTTTCCAGATTCGTGCATTTTCGGATGCGGACAACTCTCCTCGGTTTTTACTTTTGGCTCGAAATTAATATGAGGGCGTTTTTGTCCGGGATCAAAAAAGTGTTTATTGCGGAGGTTTGAATAAAGAGTAGCCAGAAAATACTAGGAGATAATCACTCAGTTTGATCGGGATTTTCGAAAAATGAAAATTGAACTTGTATTTTGTTCAGTAGAATGTCAAAATAAATGAACAAATGTCGCGCAAACAGCTGATCTAAAACTAGAGAAATATACAGTTTGGTTCGAAAATCCCGATCAAACTAATCGTCCGTCGGTTTCTGATTCGGATTAATTATCTTCGTCTTTTTATTTATTTGAACCTCTTTAACTCCCGTAGTGGCCGACAATCTCTGGACCCGTAGTNGAAAAAAAGAAAGAAAAAACGTTACATGCTGTATGTACAGTAATTTGAAAAAGTACTCAAATTACGTCAAAAAAATCTAGGGTCAACTACAAACGTTTTTAAGACTTTTTTCTCGTTACACCAAAGTCCGAATAAAATCACGTGACGAAATAATCAAAAATAAGGTTTGAAATATGTCATAAATAAATCCTTATTTCTCGAAAAATAAGATCACGTGAGCTTTTTGGAAAATATCATTATGTTCAAAACTCTTAAATTAGGTGTATATTGGCCCAAAAAATTTTCCGGGTAATTTGATCACTATTTTTTTACTTTCATCAAAACCTTATTTCCATAATTTGAAGGTCACGTGATTTCATTTAAGGTCTTTGTGTAATGGAGAAAAAGTCTTGAAAACTTCTAAAAGGAACCACTCTTCACTTCTTTCAAAAATTGATTTTAAGTAATTTTTTGAAAAAAACAGTACTATTTGGTGCACCTATATCCTTGAATATACGGTCACGTGATCACTTTGGGGCCTATACGCTGTAATGAGGAAAAAAGTCTGTAGAATTGTTTTTTTGCGTCTCGCTTCAAAGGCTTTTCTTGATGATTTTAAATTTTTTATTTGCAAAAAATAAGTACTGCTAATACAGTAAAAATTTCGAAAAAAAAACTGCACAAACTCAATTATTCAAATAGTCGATCGATCACTTTTGTAAATTTTCATTCATACATGATTAAGGTCCTAAATTCGCGATAAAGGCCCTATGCACCATATATGGTGCAAGATAACACTTCGGAGTTAAAATACTATTTTGCTTAATTACGTTTCAGATTCAAATTCTGAGTTTAATTATCTCCTATTTTTTCTGCCTACCTTTTTATTTCAAAACCGCCGCAATAAAACTCTTTTGCTCCCGCACCAAAAAACGCCCTCCAAATTATCTTCTTAAATTGAAATATATTCTCGCCGCTCTTCGTGAAAATTTTCCCCACGAAAAACACATACTGGATTGATTTGATAATTTTTTGTCAGGACGTTTGAGTAACTGTCAGGACGTTTGTAAGCATAATAGTTTTTAAGCTAATAAGTGTTCTGGCAAAAATCGAGGTTCGAAAGTTACAAATCGAAACGTATTTGTTTCGAGTCCTGATTCTGCTTTCGACTCTAAAATAGAATCAAATAATGAAATGGTTATTTAACCCCGGTACTCAGACAGTGCCGATTGGCACTGAGTGGTCATTAAGCGATTTCAATCTCATGGTAAAATACACGCAAATTTTATAAAATTGATAATTCTTAAGTTTTTCAGAATTTTCTATCTTTTTGTTGTGAAATTATTTTTCTAACTTCTTTGGTTTAGGAATTAGAGTCATTTGGTTGAGACGAAATCTCAATAGTAAAAAAATAAAATGAGTTTTTCAACTTGAAAAATATTTTTTTTGAAATTTCAAGGATAATTCTTAGTAAGGGATTTATAATATTATTTCTATCTAAAAGGGATGAAAATATTTGATGGTCCAATCAAAAATAATTAATAAAAAATAGGATTTTCAGATGTCAAATTTATTCGATTTTTCTGTAAAAACGGTTTCAGTCTCTTATGTATCGGAAATACAGAAGTCCAATCAATTTGGCTTTATAACTCAAAATTATTTTGAGATAATTTGCGAATAATATTATTTCTGGGATATTTATGTCTAGCAAGCTAAAATAGTGTGAAAGATGGTGCCGCGGCAGACAAATCAAACAGTTTTTACAGCATTATTAATGAATAAAAAAGGTTTGACTGATTGGTTCTGTTGCAGAATTGTTTTGTCTATCTTTTTTAAATGTTTATGTGAAACTTAAAAAGTTATAGTTTGACTTCAAAACGATGTTTTAGAGAAAAATCGTATAATTTCAGCTACGTCAGAGAAAACAATATTAGTTTGGACGTTAAAATGAGTCCAATTAAAACTTCGTGACATGTAGAGGAAATTATATATGATTTTTCTAGGTTGGTAAGTGCCGATTGACACTTGTCTGAGTACAAGGTTGTTTCAAAATGCTGAGTACACGGCTTAACCCGTATTTTAGCAAGTATAACACCATAAAGTAGCGAAAGCGGTTTATTGTCCAACTATAGATATATCTAAATATGTGTCGATCATAAAGTATTCGTACCTCTAAAGTATTGATAAAACGAGTGTTTTACTTCCGACTAAACTGCTATTAGGTAAGGACCCATACTTACCGCCCGATTTTTATCTCCATCGCTTCATCTCAATGACTTGAAAATGGCTACCTATTTGCTGAGAGATAACGGATAATTGATAATTAAGTTAAACTTTAACGACTAGAATATTATTTCACATTTTATTAGAAGATAATGATTATCTTCTGAAGATTTAAAAATGCAATGCTGATTTGACGCAACGTTGTCTCATTTAAAGGAATCGGTGCTGAGAGACAAATTTGACCTTTTCATTTGTTTTTCTCTAGATGGTGAATTGTTGCTACATTGAAATTTCTCTATAAAACTTAAAATTGAAGGTAGGAATTTTGATCTTACTTTATATAATCTGATTCATATAATCTGAGTTTTCAATCTGATTCATATAATCTCCGATTTTTCAAATCTATATCCTTTTCCCAACGGAACTCCATCTCAAAAACGTTTACTATCTCTATAGCGCGTGTTCGAATCCCACTAATGTGGTCTTAGTGATTGTCTTGAGTATGATTATAGGCAATGGTCTTGATAATGGTACCGCTAAATTTTATCGGTGAGTTATCACTCAAGCAATCACTAAGACAATCACTTAGACAACATTAGTGGGATTTGAACACGCGCTATAGAGATAGTTAACGTTTTT
>SCLH01000425.1:64739-78807 GCA_004367855.1 Oikopleura vanhoeffeni | reverse complement strand
TTAAGGGTATCCCGGTCCCTAATTTGACATATTCTCGATAAAATATAAGCCAAACACGGCTTCAAGGATATTATTCAGATAAGCCAGTTTATAGAACTAGCCTTCATCTTGCGTAAAACATGTGTCAAAACTTTCTTGCATGCATACACTCCTAGACAAATAAGCGAGACAGGGAGACCTAAGTCAAAACGGAAAATCTATCTCCTCTCAAGTTTTATTTTGAAATAAACCTTAATTTTAACATAACCTTTATAATTAGTATTCAAAACTTCTGTGCGGCCGTTTTTGTCGATAAGTGCTATATATTTTCTAGAATATGCGATAGACCACTGTTTTTTGGACATTGTCCATGACGATTTAAAATAAGGAATTTCAAAACTCGAAAATGGGTTTGGATGTTTTTAAGCTATCTTGTAGAGAATTTTTTCTGGTCATTTTCAAACCTAGGATTTTTTTTGTTCTTCAAAAATTTTGAAATATCACTTTTGAAAAAAAATATCTGTTCCTGTATACCAATTAATCTTTGTTTTGAGTGTCAACCATGGACAAAACACTTTTCTAAAAACTGGCTATTTTCAAATTTTAATTGACGCAATAGGTCGCATTTAATTTTTTTAGAGGTAAAAGATTGGAAAAAAATCTCAAAAAATCAACCCTCCGTAAAATTTGAACAAAATTTCCAAAAAAAAAATAAGTCACTTTTTTGAAATCCTTGCAAAATTCTTTATAATGTATTCGAAGGAGACAATTCTACGATGATTTTTGGCATATTTTAGATAATTTCAAATATGCAGTCACCTATATATAGGTGTTGTGCTCACACGGCTTAAGGGGGTATATCTGGCAGATTTGACATATTCACGGTGATATATTCTGAAAACTAAAAGCTTACAAGAAAAACCGAAAATGCTTATTTGTAGATCTATCCTTATTCTTGCGAAAAAGTACATCACAAATTATTTTTGACCATTACACCAATAGGCACAGTATCGTAACAAGGTGACATTTTCAAAACTTCAAAATCTATCTCCTCCCAGACGGTATATCAAATTGAGCTCAAATTTTCACAGATCACGTAACGGTAGTATATAAATTTTTCATCGAGAGCTTTTTCTGATCCGACAACTGAACAATTCCAGAACGCCTAATAACCGACGATTTTTAACAATTTCAGACTTCAAAATCTATCTTCTCATAGGATATGTTTGCAAATTGGCTCAAATTTTTATCCAGTATTCCTCAGAAAATTTTAAAGAGATGATCGAGAGCTTTTTTGCAATTTCGAGCTAGAACTAGTAATATGATTTTTTGGTCATTTTCCGAAGAATTTCCGAAAAAAAAAGTGCTTCGATTTTTTCGAAAGTAGGCTCAAAAGAAAGCCAGTGAAACACTGATGAGAAAGTTGGCTTACGTCAAGTCGATATTTTGAAGTTTTAGTGGTCAAATTCGAGCAAACGTTATTTTTTAACTTTATCTTTTGAAAAGTACTAAGAAAAAAATCGAAAAAATGCGAAAATTTTGAAATTTTTTTTTGATGATTGGGTTCTTAGTACACTTNAAGGGCTTTTCCTCGTCTCCAAAAAATCACCACCCCTTAACTCATGTGCTCAGAACTCCGAAAACTTGATAAATTAAAATTTTCATAAAACTATATGTTCATCCCAGGACACGCAAAAGCAAAGACGATTTGAAATAAGGAATTTCAAAAATAAAAAATCGGTTTTAATGTGTTCAAGCTATCTTGTAGGGAATTTTTTTCTGATCATTTTAAGATCCAGGATTTTTTTGTTTATGTAAAATTTAAAAAAAATCGATTTTAAGGTCAATTTTTCGTGATTTTACAGGTAGTATGTGATCCAGTTCTAGCGAAGCCGTATGAAGTGCTAGAAGGCTGATTTCTTCGCCAGTGAAAATTAAACGTTTTTCGGTTACCCGTTTTTTTGATTGAGGGTCGGCGACTAATATTTGACCTCTAATGACCGGTCAAAGTTCGAGGTCAATCTCAAGTTCAATGGTCAATGCCTGTCATCAACTTGTTTTGTAAAATCATACAACTTGCAAACTGATTTGACTATGAAGCTTGCCTTCAAAAAACATTCACCAATGAAAATTTTTGTTCAGTGAAATAAGGCGGATTTTCAGCATGATTTTTGCGACGGTTAAGTTTTGTACGCCTTTATTCGTGGAATATCCTCTGTTCACACTTTTGTTAATATTAGTAGCTGACCAATTAGCTTGGCCAAATATTTCACCTTCCTACTGGTCGAGTCATCTGTTTTGTATGGTTTTGAACGGACCTAAAAAATTAAGCCAAATTCTCCCTCCTTCTCTTTTTTTTTGATTGGAACAGAGAGCAAGTCCAGCTAAAGCCATACAAAACAGATAACTTAACCAGTATATTACGAAAAGTGTGAACAAGGGATATCGACCCCAAATTAACAACTTTGTTTCAATTTTTTAATGATACTTCGGAAACTTTTCTGAAATCTGACATCTGATTATTTATGGTCAGAAAAAATAGACTTAGCTTTTTTATCATTCACCGTTAGTAGTTTCTGTTCAAACATTACGATTTCAGAGCTATTTCAGGCTTTATCGTTCAAATTGATAGAATGTAGAATTTCAAACGGGATTCGATGATGGTATAACTTTCAAATTTGGATGAATAATTCAATTTCAGCCTAATGTTATTTTTAACAATCACTTTTGGTCTCCGCGCCAATTGAAACTCAGGCGGTATAACAATAAAAAAACGTTTTCAGATACTATAAAAAACATTGTCAAAAACTTATTAAAACTTTGNGAAGGGTCAACTTTTTGATGAACGTATTAGCAACTATGGGTAAGAATATACTGAAGGACGCTAGAGAGCAAAACTGGCAAAAAAGGGCATTGACCAGTTTTGCTCTCTGCGACTTTTCCATTTACCATTATTGGAACCCATAGTTGCTAATACGCTCATCAGAAAGTCGACCCTTCCGATTCATTTGGAATACTTTCAAGTCTATACGATGACTGAGATTGACTCGAACTTGACCGGTCATTAGAGGTCAAATATTGGTTGCCGACCTCAATCAAAAAAACAGGTAAACGAAAAACGCTTAATTTTCACTGCCAAGAAATCAGCCTTCAGCACTTCATACGGCTTCGCTAGAACTGGATCACATAACTACTGTAAATCACGAAAAAATTGACTTTAAAATCGATTTTTTGAAATTTTACATAAACAAAAAAAATCCTGGATCTTAAAATGACCAGAAAAAAATTCTCTACAAGATAGCTTGAACACATTAAAACCGATTTTTATTTTTTTTGAAATTTCCTTATTTCAAATCGTTCAATAGTACAGTATCGTACAAGATGACTTTTCCAAACTGCAAAATCATCTCCTCTCAGGTTTTATTTTGAAATAAACCTTAATTTTACATAACTGTAAATTAGCTTCAAAACTTCTATGGAGCGTTTTTGTGATAAGTGCTATGTTTTTTCTAGAATTGCATAACCCACCGGTTTTTGGACTTGTCATCGGAAAATCTATCTGACGATTTGAAATAAGAAATTTCAAAACCAAAATGGGGTATCGATGTTTTCAACCTATCTTGTAGAGAATTTTTTCTGGTCATTTAAGACGGTAGGGATTTTTTTTTTTTATAAATTTTCAAAAAAAAAATCGATTATGTTCGTAAGGTCATTTTTCGTGATTTTACAGGTAAATGGATCAGTTCTAGCGAAGACGTATGAGTGCTAGAAGCTGATTTTTTGGCCAGTGAATTAAGCGTTTTCGGCTACCCCTTTTTTAATTGAGGGTCGGGCGACCCAATATTGACCTCTAATGACCGGTCAAAGTTCAGGTCAATCTCAGTTATCGTAGATAGACTTGTAAGTAACCCAAAAGAATCGGAAGGGTCACTTTCTAATGAACGTTTAGCAACTATGGGTCAATAATGTACTGAGAGGTCGCGAGAGAGCAAAAACTGTCACACCCAAGGTCAACCTCAAGTTCATCGTATAGACTTGTTAGTAACCCTCAAATATGGCGAAGGGCGACTTTCTGATGAACGATTAGCAACTATGGGTCAATAATGTACTGAAAGGTCGCTAGGAGAGCAAAAACTACAGAGAGCAAAAAGTTTTGCTCTCTAGCGACCTTTCGGTACATTATGACCATATTCCTTAATACGTTCATTAAAAAGTCGACCCTCCGATTCTTGGGGTACTTACAAAGTCATACGATGAACTTGAGGTGCCTTGGGTGTGACCAGTTTTTGCTCTCTAGCGACCTTCCAGTACATTATTGACCCATAGTTGTAATACGTTCATTAGAAAGTGGACCCTTCCGATTCTTTTGGGGTTATTACAAGTCTTATACGATGAACTGAGATTGACCTTTAACTTTGACCGGTCATTAGAGGTCAAAATATTGGTCGCCGACCTCAATTAAAAAAACGGTGGCCGAAAAAACGCTTAATTTTCACTGGCCAAAAAAATCAGCTTTCTAGCACTTCATACGGCTTCGCAGAACTGGATCACATTACCTATAAAATCACGAAAAAATTGACCTTAAAATCGATTTTTTTTTTTGAATTTCATTAAAAAAAAAATCCTAAGTCTTAAACATGACCAAGAAATTCTCTCAAGATAGGTTGAACTCGATACCCATTTTAAGAGTTTTGAATTTCTAGTTTCAATCGTCATCTCCTCTAGGTTAATTCAAATTCACTCAAATTTTTGCAAAAGGGTAGCTCAAAACAAATAAAAACTTCTATGGAGCGTTATTGTTAATTATCGACGCCCAAACTCAAAATAGAATTTTTCAAGGTCATCGTGACAAACTTCCGAAAAAAATGTGCTTCGATTTTTTTGAAAGTAGAGCTCTAAAGAAAGCCAGTAAAACACTGCGTGAGAAAGTATGCTATACGCAAGTCGATATTTTAAAGTTTTAGTCGTCAATTCGAGCAAACTTATTTTTAACTCATCTTTTAAAAAATACCTTAAAAAAAAATCGAAAAAAATGCAAAAATTTCGGATTTTTTTGATGATGTGGTCTAATGCACTTAATTATCACCCGTAATCATTTGGAGCATTTTTATATTCTAAGGCTTTTAATTCAAAATCAAGACAACATGACCCCTTAAGATTGACCTTGAGTGTTGACCAGTTTTTGCACTCGAATTTTTTTATTTGGGTTGTTTTGTGCTTTCAAAGCATTAACGATTGATTTGGTGCATTTTTATTACATAATAACTGCAGAAAATGTAGGAACGGGGAATCCCGTCGGGGATACCCTTAACTTTATAATTTCTTTAATAATATCTTTATTCTAAACAACGTTTCGCAAGATGCATTATCAAGTTTTTTGAATGAAATAATGTTAGAGCGGTTCAAGACTTCAAAGATTTCAAAGTCTAGAGTTGAATACATTTTGTGTGGGCAGAGAATTTTTTTTTTTTAACTTAACTTTATAAGTTTGATTTTGTAGACACACTTCAAAAAGGTAGTTGACCTTCAAAAGAGTCTAAATTTAGGTAACATTTATTTATTCATTTAATGAATCATTCTTCAATAAATTTTTGCGGCAAGCGAATGCAACTATCGAAAATTTTCAAAAAAATAAAATAAAAAACTGAATTAAATAAATTGACTGCGGTAGTTGCATTGGTTTACCAATTTCCCAAATTTTGGTGAGATATTTTTATTTTTGGAAAACTTATGAATCAGAGTATCAATTTAAACCTGAGCAATTATGACAAAACTTAAAGTGAGGACTCTTATTTCTTTAAAACGGTGATTCCAGAAAAATTCATTTTAAAATTTTGAACAAGAAATGTGGAAAGTATGAAAAAAATTAGAGAGGTCATTCTACGTAGCCATTCTACATTAGTAATAAGGGAAACGGTTTCATTGTGTGGACATTTCCGGTCACCCCCATTGAACTTACTCAATGTGGCGCTATCTTCAACCTACGCAAGCTGCCCGAATATAGCCGAATCCCCTTATTAGTAAAGTACGTGTTCTACGCCTTGAAGTGATAATCCTAGAGCGGTTTCTTTACTGGTTTTGGTACGAATAATTAATAACAGGGACTCCCTAATAAAAAAGTCATTTTGATCACATCGGAGTTAAAGGTTTTAATGAGCTTTCGATTTTGTTGCCCTGTTTGTTGATCGGCTACCATAAAAAACATTAGATGTACAATAAGTTATAAAATGAAAAATGTTCATATAAATTTTCAACTTATTCATTCAAGTCTTATCGATTTAATATGCTTATGCGACAAAAATATAGACTGGTTATATAATTTTACAGTTTTGCTTGCGCATAAATCAAGTGCTTGCTTTCCTCTTTCCGATTTGCGACCAACACTTCGGAAGTAAACTGAATCTTCGAGGTACTGAGAGAATTTAAAGAGCCATCGGAAACAAAAACAGTTTTAGTAAACGGTTATCTACAATTATAAATACAAAAAAAAATCCGCTAACGTTTCCAACGTGGTTTCACCTCGGTTCGCATTTCACCCTTTTAATCATACATATTTTTATCAAGTTTAATACAGTGCCTTGCATCTAACTGAGCCACTAACCCCACAAAACATTCCGGCGAGAGGCCGAGCACTGTGAATCGAAAAAGGAACCAGTTACCTCGTCAACTATGTTCAGGAAGTTCAATAAAAACATATGAAAATTTTCATGTTGGATATCTGAAAAATTATCAAACAGTTTTTTGTTACTTAAAGTTGTATCAAAAAGTATTTTTATCATGATCAAATGGCCTTATTCCGACCATGAATCAAATATTTTAGAAAAAAATATTTTCTTGACTTATAATATGAGTCAAGAAAATATTGGAGTCATATTTTAATTATGATTTGAATAATTTAATGAAATATAATCGTATCAGTTGGTTTTTGTACCATTCAATTTAATATACATATCGTTCCACAGATACAGTTACTATTAATTTGACATAAAAATTTTTCCAGGATTCATAATATTTTTAGGGTCAAAAATGCCCTTTATTTGTTTCATTAAATCAACTACTTCAATACCGACTTCATCGATCAAAAATTGTTTTTTACCAAGGCCAATACCATGCTCTCCAGTACAGGTACCACCAAGTTCAAGGGATTTATTAGCAACTTTTTGAGCCAAAAGTTTGATATCTGCGATTTCTAAAAAAATTTTAAGGGGTTTGTTCAGTTTTTTTTAGGCGGAAAATGTTTAATTTATATTAATATTATTTACCTTCTGGTATACTAGGGTCAACTCCAGTGAAAATATGAAAGTTTCCATCGCCAACATGACCAATTATAATTGCGGTGTCCCTAGACAAGAAGAGTAAAATATAGCCTTAGTATTTTTGAATTGTCACATTTTTTTCTCCTGGCGGCTAAAAAGTAAAAATTTAGCATCTTTTGGCTTAAATTTTGAGTGTCTAGCAGCCTGGAGAAACAAATGTGACAATTAAAAAAGCTTAGGCTGTATGTGGTTTGGTGCTTAAGAGTCTTAAGGGGGTACTGGTCGCTGGAATTGATTTTTCTCGATAAAATATTAGCCAACCAGGGCTTCGAGGATATTATTGAGATTAGCCAGTTTGTAGATCTAGCCTTTAGCTTCCGTAANCATCCAGAAAAGTCAATTCCATTGACCAGTACCTCCTTAAGGGCCTCGCTGCATTTTGACAGATTTGCATTTTTTCAATATTTTTTGTTTTTGCCACTTCAAAATTTTCGAATACAAGTTGCCACTCTTAAGCTTACTAAAGTAAGTATTTACAAATGTATAATCTGAAATTCTTCAGATTAATTATTTTTACTTTATAAATCGTCTTTTGAAAAACACTCAAAAACGCGCGTTTGCTATCGAAGGTGTCTAAATTACAGTAAAACGTTTAACTGTGTGAAGACAATTCAATTGGTGTTTATGTGTTAGAGGGTTAACAGTCCTCGCCCGCGCAATAATCACGCGTGACCGCCCATATTGGAGTGTGTAACTTTTGCAATAAAAGTAGTGTTACTTTCCAATAATACACAAATCAGTAGAAAAAAAATGAGGCCATTATGAAAAAATTTAAGATCTCTTTTTAAGATATAACAGTTATTAGCATGCTCCACATTAATTTCTCATAGTACTGTATCTGTTAAGACCAGTCACGTTGACCTTCTATTCAAAAAATAATATTTGTGTAGAAGAATTGAGATTTATCTTATGCGTAAATCACCGTGAGTAAAAGTTTAAATGGTTCATTTGCAACAATATATAGTTTCTTGGAAATCAGAATCTATTTTTACGTCGACAATTTTCGTCTCAATTTTTATCAGCTTACAGAATTTGTAGTTAGTATTTGGATCGTACGCGGATTTCGAGTGTCTACGTCTCGATACATAAAAATGCTTATATTTTCCACTTCCTTAAGTTTCGAGCTTCAGAAGACTGACCTGGATGGCATGATGATGAAAAATCCTTGGATTGCGTCGCTCCGAAAGGTATCTCATTTTNAACCGTATTTTCATTCAAAAAAGTATGATTAACCCCCTCAGTGTTCTAAAACGGGATGAGTTTTCAATCCCGATCCCGCCCGGTCCCGACTCATAATTTTTTTTTCAATCCCGATCCCGTTTTAGAACACTGAACCCCCTCACACATAAAACCATTGAAATTCCCCTCACACATAAAACGCCATTCGGGGACGCTACTTTGGGAGCTTATTGCGGAGCTAATAAGAGTGATAAGATATTCATTATTATTCATGACCCGAGATCAAGGATAGACTTAAATGGTAGTCAAAATTTTTTTTTTAATTTTAATTTTGTGTACTCGATAAATGTAAGAGAAAATAGAGGTTTAGTTTCAGGTACTTCATGGGAAAAGCATACATTTTCCAAAATAATATATAAATTACAAATGATTAAATGGAACCCTAGCTATTGAAATATGGTCTCAGATTAAAAATAGCTCATCTCAATCGTCTGAAAAACAAGTTTTCATATACCTTCGCGCCAAAATGTACGCAAAAAAATCAGATACAAATTGAATGAAAATAGTTTTTGACTCGAACTTTGAAAGCTTATTACCGTAAAATGAGGTATGAAAATATAAAAAACTTATTTTAAGTTTATCGAGATAAGGGTCAGACTTAAATTTTTAATGTTTAATTTTTGCAAAAATTTAATTATATTTGATCGATATAAGCCATTAAAAATGAAGTTGAGTTTATTTCAAAAAACTTTTTTTCCAGAGTGATATATAAATTATAAAAAATAAATAACACAAACCTTGGCTTTCTGAATCTGATCTCTGATTCAGAATATCTCTATCCATTAGCCTACAACATGATAATTTTCTTTTCTGTGCCAAAAAAGTACATTTCAAAAATCGTGAATAATCTATTTTTGAGGATAAAAATAATTGTATTGTATTTGATCAAGATGTCCAGCCACTAAAAAAGGGCAAAATCAGGATCACGGCCCGCTGTAGGCTTGATTACTCGGCATGATTTCGAAATAATCAAGCTTCAGCTAGCATTCGGCAGCAGCTTGACAAGACTTTGATCGTATTTTTTTGTCTAGATGGCGTAAAATACAATTTGTATAAATGTCATTTATTTGTCCGACGGATATCATTATAAAAAACATGAAACTGCAAACAATTTGTCTGTAAATAAAGTATGTTTGTTTATTTTAATGTTTCAGAAAACGGGTCTTTTATTTAAAAGTATGCTCTTTGTCGCTTTGTATCAAATTCTAACTAAGAATCAAACTAATTTGTTACAAAAATAATTATTCGCGAAAACTAGAGTTTTTTATTTTTTGAGAGACCAGAGAAAAAAAATAATATCACCAGAATTAGCCTCAGATAATTTCCTAAATATTGGTGTCCTCAGAATTTGAATTTTATGTGTCGTATTTACGCTAGAATTTTTTTACGAAAACTTGGCGAAAATCCTAAAAAAAACGTAGGAAAAAATATCTTTTCAACTGATAGTCGCATGAAATTTTAAAAACCATTACTCGAAAGAGAATTGCGAACTCTATGACACATTTGAATGAGAAGTCTGTGAATGTATTATTTCCACCTCGTTTTGAAGATATAAAAAATCTCGCGTCCCCGAATGACGCTTATGTGTGAGGGGGTTAAGAGTATAAACAAGAGCGAAGAAACAAAACGAAAGCATATTTAAATATAGTAAAAATAGCAATTCCCAATATTTTCAGCTAAGGATTCCAAAAAATTTNAAAAAAACGAGTTGAGTTTTGTCTGAATTTCTGACTCGTTTTTCTGTAAATCGTGTTTTAAATTTCCAAAAATCAAGAAATTTCAACTTTTTTCATACGAAATATTTTTGAACTCATCAAAAACTGCTTTCCTAGCCATGTATTAAAATAAAACGAGTACCAAAATGCTTGTAATTTTTCATATTTTCATAAAAAAGGCATAAAAATAAAATTGGGAAAATTTGTTTCTAGAGCCTCATTTAGCGACGACCACCCCCTTAATCCTTCTATACAGATAATCGACGTGTTCTTTCGAATGAGTTTTATATATATATTTTGCAAGGAATTCAACAAAAAAGTTAGAATTTAAGAATAATATACACGTACTATCACCCCAATTTCTTGAATCAAATAAACAAAAAGTGCACTTTAAATATGTTATCCTAACATTTCCAACGAAAATGTCTAAAATATGTTGAATTTTTGACAAGTTGACTAAAGTACTGGATGCAATTCGAATCAATTTGCACCGATTTAAATGTTCTATCAAAGACCCTTTTTGAAATAACTACAGTAAATATTAACTAAAAACTTATTTTGATTTTTGTAAATACCTCTATTTTCTAAAATTAACATAATTTCAATGATTTATGGAATAATTGCTGGACCATATCATATATGGTCCATATCCCTTAATCACACTTTGGTTAATAAATGCAAAATTGGAAGATTTCTTCTAGTATAATTTATACTAGAAAAATCATCCGACAGCATTTATTAACCAAAGTGTGATAAAGGGATATCCGCATTAATCGAAATTTTTCATATTTAAGAAATTAATTTAGTGAATTATTTTATTTTTTAACCGCTCCGAAACAAACGTCCAACGATACTTCGTAGTTTATTTTATTATGAAAGTATAACAAACTTTGGGCCTATTATGACCACGAGGCGCAGTAAAGAAAATACTTATGTTTGATATTTTGCAACTTTGTAACTTATTGACCCTGGTTAGAAATATTTTGATAAGACGATTGACCCTAAAAGTTGGGTAGTGACCGCAAAACGTTTTTTGCTTAACCCTTGTGAGCACAGAGCCACAATTGTGGCTCAAGCATACCTAAAATCATTCAAAAAAGGCAAAAAACGGAATCGTAGAATCTTTTCTTTCAAACACATAATGTGTTACACATTATAAAGAATTTTGATTCGGTTCCCAAAAAATAATTTAAATTTTCTGTGAATGTTCGGTTTAAGTATTACGGGGAATTGATTTATTAGGATTTTTCGCCTATATTTCACTTCCGGCAAAATTATTTCGAAACTAGACATAAAATACAAATCTGAGATAAGCCAGTTTTTAAGAAAGTGCTTTGTGCATGCATGACAGTTAAAATACAAATTTATTGGTATCTAGAGGCAGATATTTTTTATTGGAAGTGAAATTTCTAAATTTTCAACTTCAAAAATTTAATTATTATAAAAATGAATTTTAGCAACTAAAAATTGTCAACAGTTGTACTTCATTACCATATTAACCTGAAAATAATAAAAAAAAATGTAATAATCTGCTAATATAGGGAAAAATAAACATTTTTTATCAAAAATCATGATTTTTGCATCAAAATTTTTGACTTATTTTCAAATTACTTTTGATTTATGAGATATAAATCAAAGCGGACAAAACAATGACGTAGGTCAGATACTTTTGCATCGTTTCCGACAGAAATATAACTTGTGCAGACAACTGTGACCGTGTATCACGTGATATGGTATACCTTGCTTTTCTCACTATATATTTTCTAGAACTAGAAATTAAAATTCTAGAATATTAAATGTCGGATGCAAAAATATTACCTTTCAACTTCCTTATGCAGAAAAATTAAAATTCCAACTGCCTTAAGCTTTCTGTAAACAACATTTGTATATGGGAAGAATAATCAGTCATGAAAAGTTTTTCATCAAGAGCCATATCGGTATCTGGTCCAAAATGCACGAGGCCTTAAGGGGTATGGTCGCATTTGACAGGCAAAAACAGGGTCGCCTCAATGAAGTACTAGAAACAGCAGCGAACACTATGTTATTTTCAGTTTAGGGATAGATTGAACATTAATCTTGCTTTCACAAAACAAATGCGAAGGCCTCTGATTGGCCGACCAATCAGGAACGACCTTTTCAAAGTGCACTCTTTTGTACTTTCAAAAGCCTACTCTTCCTGAGTTTTGAAGAGAGAACTACTTTGTATAGCTTTTTTTGACCACAGAGAAGGTGGGCAGAACCCCAAGTTCAGTTTTACTCAAAAAATTCATACCCGGCGCTTAAATGAGCAAAAAACTTGTTTTGTGGCTTAATTGAGTGCCTCGGAATAATACTGACTCCTCCCTGGATTTTGGACGGTAGAAACCTAAAACTGGTATTAGTACGATCCTTGAGTACGCGCAAGCCTCTAGTGTCGAAATTTGGCATTTTGTATCTCGTCTTTTTGGAAACGCGATTCAAATGCCTCAGAAATTTCAAAATTTGAAAAAAATCACACTGAATATGTTCAAAACTCGCGAATGAAAAATACTTTTTTTATGACAAATGAAAATAAAAGACATCTAACATTTATTTTTTGTCCCATATTTTCAGAAAAAAACATTTTAAAACTAATCTGGGCAAATTCATGTCGTAGTCTTGAAAGATGCGACCCAGTACTCCCTTAGTTAAGACGCATTTTGCGCTGTCAATAAATCGAATGTCGACTTTATTAATCGAATAATGGCTAAGTTTTTTCATTTATTCGTTTATTGTGTTTTTCTTGATCTTTTGACGAAAGTCGAAAATGAGTACTTCCAAATTACAAAAATTACCGTCGAATCGTTTTTTCATCAGTTCAAACTTTTTTAATTGTATGAGAAATAAAATTATCAAATTCTAAACCTAATTTGTTTGAAAAATCTGATTGTAACTTAAATTTAACTTTAATCAGATTAAACTCCCGTAGTGACTTTCTGGTCATGGCGTGAACTTGAGATCCCTTTAATGCGCAATTCAGGACCTTACCCCTTTTGTGAGAGCCACAATTGTGCTCAAGCATACTAAAAATCATTCAAAAAGGCAAAAATGAGATCAGTAGAATCTTTTCTTTCAAACCATTATAAAAATTTCAAATTCGGTTCCAAAAAATAATTGAATTTTAGGTTTTTTCAAATGTTTGGTCCAAAATTATTCGGAACTAGATAAATACAAATGTGAGATTAGCCAGTTGTTAGGAAGCGGTTTGTGCATGCATACAGTTAAAATAAAAATTTATGATATCTAGGGGCAGAAATTTTTCGGAATGTTTGAATTTTAACTTATATCACAGAAACTATTATTATAAAAGTTAATGGCAATCAAAAAATTGTCTACAGTTGTACTTCATTACCATATTATTGAAAATAATAAAAAAGGGTAATAATCTGCTTTATAGGGAAAATAAACATTTTTCATAAAAATAATGGTTTTTTTATCAAAAATTGGTTGACTTATTTAAATTACTTTTGATTTATAGATATAATCGAAGCGGGCAACAACATGGACGTAGGCCAGATACTTGTGCATCGTTTCTGACAAGAATGTAACTCGTGAGACAACTGTGACTGTGTATCACTTGATATGGTCTTACTTTGCTTTTCTCACTATAATTTCTAGAACTAAAATTAAAATTCTAGAATATTAAATGTCGGATGCAAAAATATTACCTTTCACTTTCTTATGAGAAAAATTAAAATCCCAACTGCTTTAACTCGTAGACTCGACTAAAATAAAAATGTTCTAGACTTTAAGTTAAATAATAAAGAAAAAACGGAAATGGTCACTACTTTGCCGGAAATA
>SCLH01000425.1:39663-64718 GCA_004367855.1 Oikopleura vanhoeffeni | reverse complement strand
TCTCAATTGTGGCTTCTGGGCCTGGCGGATCTTTTTTATATGCTCCAAACGTTAACATTTTTAATTTTGTTCAACTTGAGCTCTGTAAATAATATTATCTGATCAAATTTTTGAAAAATCGTTCAGCGATTGCTTGAAAATTGACAATCGGTTTGAATGTGCCTATCAATTTTGGATGGATTTGCCAATTTTTTCAAAGAAATTATAAGCACAAATGAAGGCAATTCAAAACGGGTTTATTATAAACATTGCTGATGATTTTATACAGAAGATTTGTGATACAAGATAGTAATAATTTTAACGGCAGCCATTGAACATAATTCAAGAACAGTTAAAAAATCTTGCCGTACGGTTCACCCCTAGAAAATTGATTTTAGTCTTACAGTTTTGCGGTTCGTACCTTACCTTAAAGCAGTTGAGAAACAAAAGTTAGGTATGTGCAGATTTTAACTTTTTTGATTCATTCGAAGTTACCTTTCCTGAATTCTATCATGCTTCTGAGAGATTGGCTGCTGGTCAAGAGAAACCACTTATTCTGACGAAGCTAAGATTTGCGAGATTACGTCCAACAGATGCGAGAACAAATCGTAATTTATAATCCGCAAAAGAATAGCTAATCGGTTTGTCCAAAAACTTGTTTCTCAAATGCTTTTCTTTTCTCAGTGGAACGAATTTTGACTGTAACCTTCTAAATTTGAAGTTCATAATCAACAGTTGATTATGAACTTCAGTTGATATCAACGTAGTCATCAAAAATTATTTGAGCGTTCACATGTCCGGAAAAAACTGTGAGCTTAAGGGGTACTGGTCGCTAGCAAAAATTTTCTCTATACACAATAGAGGCTTTGAGGATGAATAGTCATATAAACCAATGTAAACTTCTCTTTATTTGTGAAAACAATCTCATCCTTTTCTGTAGGCATAACACTCCTTCACACGATCAGCGACACAAGAGACCTTAGCCACAAATGGTAAATAGCTATCTCCTCCTAGGTTTTATGTTGAACATTGGCTGCAATTATATTTGGATAACATAAATGCGATTTTTCGCAATAAATATCATTTATTTTTGAATAAAACGACTTTTTCCGAAAAAAAATATTACCACAAACGCCATTACATATACACGGACTGTTTATTTAAAGCTGAACCTGCTTGGTCGATGACCAAATCGAATGCGTGACACGCTAGACATATTGTATTTGTGTACATGAATAAATCTAATTCCACTTAAAGAACATCAGGCTATTAAATCAGAGCTAACTAAACACTGAGTAATGTTCCAGCTCAGATATTATTCTTTTGCATCTAAGGTACGAATGCTAAACTAACTCAACAGTAAGAGGTTTTTTGGTTTTTACATGAGAGTTTTAACAGAACGTCGTTTTAAGTATTAATATATTTAATTAAAACAGTACCGTTTCATATGCAGGGCTGATTATTTATTTAACGGAATCTATACCGGATATACACGATTGGGGACACATTAATTGTCCTCTTGATTGCAAAAAATAGCAGAAAAATGCTGGTCTGTCTTCTCAAACTTGCCTATAATGCCAAACAGTGGCGCATCACTTTGTTCAGCCTATTAATCTTGTCTCATCTTCCTCATGAGTCCATTTCACTAACGATTTGATTTGCAATCAATCTCATCTGACTAATCATATTGTTCTATATATTTTTTATTTTTTTAAACTTTTTCATAGTACCTTAATCGAACACGGACTCCATCTAAAAACGCTTACTGATCTCTATCAGGCGTGCTTCGAATCCCACTTAATGGTTGTCTCGGTGTTATAGGCAAGGGTGGAGTCTGCGAGTTAAGCTTTCTGTAAACAACGTTAAAAAAAGAGCCACAATAATGGCTCTGGTGCCTTGGCGGAACTTTTTCTTATATGCTCACAAGGGTTAATCATTTATGAACGAACATTTACAAAGTGATCAATCGACTATTTGAATAATTGACATTTGTGCGTTTTGTTTTGAAAATTTTTACTGTATTACAGTACTTATTTTCTGCAAAATTTTTTGGAATTACCAAAAAAAACTTTTCATCAATTCTAAGACTTTTTTTTATTACATTAAAGCCCAAAAATGACCACGTGACCGTATATTCAAGGAATAAGGTTGGCAAAAATAGTACTGTTTTTTCTCAAAAATTACTTAAATCAATTTTTGAAAAAATTGAAGAGGTTTTTTAAATGTTTTTAAGACTTTTTTCATTACACCAAAGTCCAAAAACGATCACGTGACCATAAAATTAAGAAATAAAGTTTTTGTTCAAGTACACAAATAGTACTCAAATTTCGCCAAAAATGTTTGAGGCCGAATAAACACTTAATCTAAGAATTTGAAAACAACGCCATTTCCCAAAAACGTCACGTGATCTTATTCTTCAAGAAATAAGGATTAATTTATGACATATTCCAAACCTTATTTTTGAATTATTTCCTCACGTGATTTGATTCGGACTTTGGTGTAATGAGAAAAAAGTCATAAAAACGTTTGAAGTTTATCCCTAAAGTTTTTTTATGTAATTTGAGTACTTTTGCAAAAAACCGTATATTGTGTACCGTATACCAAATCACCGTAACTTTCAAGTTCATCGTAGAGACTCGTCTTGTGTCTGCGTTGACCAGGACGTTTTAATCAAGCATATATCCGAGATTCATTCAACATATATTTTTTCATTGTTCATAATTAATCAAATAATTCTCTAAAGTCTTGACAAACAATTTGTGAAGCAATTATAAAAGCATCAAATGTTAGATAAGAAAATTAAAAAACTCTCTCCTTTCACGTATTTCACAAACAATGCTATAGAGTAATAGGATATTAGGCTAATTTGACATAGAACCGGGCACCAACAATGGGTGTTGAATCTAGCAAAAATAATTAATGTTTTTATTAAAAATTTACCAAATCAGCTATCTTAATAAAAAAAATGAACTGTATTTTGATGACAAAGTCAAGCTCAATTTTCAAGTTCATCGTAGAGGCTTGTGATACCCAAAGAATCGGAGAGGTCGACCTTTTTATGAAATTATTAGCAACTATAGTCAATTTGTACTGCAACGGTCACTAAGAGCAAAAATGGTTAATTTTTTCAGATTCACAGGGGGGGTTGTTGCTTCTGGCGACCTTTCAGCTACATTAAATTGACCATGTTGCATATTTTTATCAGAAGTGACCCTTCCGATTATTTTGGGTAAGGTTCACGGTAAACGATTACGGTACAATAGTTGCAAAGTACTCTACAAAAAAAATTGATGAACTTCGAACTTTATGCTTTTCATTACCAGTCCGACTCAGGTGAGAATATGGTCAAATACACGGCTTATGGAATATGTTCATAATAATCGCTCATATACATTCTAAAAATGGGAATGTCGACATGACCGTCATGCGCAACTATGTGACTCTCAGTTCTTCAATTCTTAGATTAAGTGTTATTCGCCTCAACATTTTTTGGCGAATTTGATACTATTAGTGTACTTGAACAAAAACCTTATTTCTTTAATTTTAGAGTCACGTGATCGTTTTTGACTTTGCGCCCTTGTTAATGGCGTAAAAGTCTTAAAAACATTTAAAAACCTGCTGTCAATTTTTCAAAAATCTGATTATAAGTATTTTTGAGAAACAGTAACATTACTTTTTGCCAACCTACCTTGAATATTACGGTCACGTGGGTTCATTTTTGGGCTTTTGTAATAAAAAAAAGTCTTAGAATTGATGAAAAGTTCTTTTTGGGTAATTCCAAAAAATCTTTGCAGAAAATAAGTACTGTATACAGTAAAAATTTCAAAACAAAACGCACAAATGTCCAATTTATTCAAATAGTCGATGACACTTTGTAAATGTTCGTTCATAAAGATTACCCTTTGTGAGCAATAAGAAAAGTCCCCCCAAGGCACCAGAGCCATCTATGTGTGCTCTTTTTTAACTAGTGTTTACAGAAACTTTAACTCCGCATGACTTATTTCCGCAATGTAGTGGACCATTTTCCGTTTTTTCTTTATTATTTAACTAAGGTCTAGAACATTTTTATTTGTCGCTGTCTACGAGTTTAAGCAGTTGGGATTTAATTTTTCTTCATAAGAAAGTGAAAGGTAATATTTTGCATCCGACATTTAATTCTAGATTTGATTTTTGAGTTCTAGAAATAATAGTGAGAAACAGCAAAGTAGACCTATCAATGATACCACAGTCACAGTTGGTCTCACGACTTACTTCTTGTCAGAAAACGATGCACCAGTGATCTGGCCACGTCATGTTGTGCCCGCTTCGATTTTATATCTTATAATCAAAAGGTAATTTATAAATAGTCAACCGCAATTGATAAAAAAACCATGATTTTTATGAAAAATGTTTATTTTCCCTATAAAAGGCAGATTATTACCCTTTTTTATATTTTCCAGTAATATGGTAATGAAGTACAACTGTAGACAATTTTGATTGCTTACATTAACTTTTATAATAATTAAATTTTCTGCCCCTAGATATCAAGAAATTTTTATTTTAACTGTATGCATGCACAAACCGCTTTCCTAACAACTGCTAATCTCACATTTGTATTTTATGTCTTGTTCCAAAATCATTTTGGACCAAACATTTTGCAAAAACCTAAAATTCAATTATTTTTTGAACCGAATTGAAATTTTTAAATGGTTTGAAAGAAAAATTCTACTAATCTCATTTTTTGCCTTTTTTGAATTGTTTAGTTGCTTGACCACAATTGTGGCTCTCCTGTGCTCACAAAAGGGTAAGGTCTGAATTGCGATTAAAGGGATCTAGTCACGCATGACCAGAAAGTCACTACGGAGTTAACTGCATTAAAGTTAAATTTAAGTAAATCAGATTTTTCAACAATTAGGTTTAGGAATTTGATAATTTTATTTCCATACAATTAAAAAAGTTTGAATGATGAAAAACTATTCGACGGTAATTTTTGGTAATTGGAAGTACTCTTTTCGACTTTCGGTCAAAATGATCAAGAAAAACAAATAAACGAATAATGAAAAAACTTAGCGATTTATTCGATTAATAAAGTCGACATTCGATTTATTGACAGCGCAAATATGTCTTAACTAAGGGCCTCGGTGCATTTGACAGATACCGATATAGCTCTTATGAAAAACTTTCGACTGGATTGATTATTCTTCCCATATACAATCAAATGATATTCATAATCCAGCAAGTTTTGTAACTAGCAATTTTGCCATTATGGCTTTTTAAGAAAATTTTGAGTTCGAATTTAACTTTTCGAATTCGAAAGTTATGAGAAGTTTGGATGAAAGTCTCCAAACATCATGAAAAAAATGCCTATTTTTTGTGAAATTTTTTCAATATTTGTTACAAATCAACGAAAAAACTCTACAAAATGGCCTACTTTAACTTCGACTAGGTACCAATATTTTTTATATGCTCTTTGAAAACCATATGACATGGTTAGTGATTTTTGGTCAAAGAATAATTAGAAATATTTTTGAAAATTTTTCTCAATTTCTGTTCAAAAATTTCAAACAAATTTTTTGGAATCCTTAGCTGAGAATATTGAATTGCTATTTTTACTATATGGAAATTGCTTTCGTTTTGTTTCTTCGCTCTTGTTTATACTCTTAACCCCCTCACACATTAAGCGCCATTCGGCGGACGCGAGATTTTTTATATCTTCAAAACCGAGGTGAAATAATACATTCAGCAGACTTTTCATTTCAAATGGTTCATAGAGTTCGCAATTCTTCTTTCGAGTAATGCGTTTTTAAAATTTCCTGCGACTATCAGTTTGAAAAGATATGTTTTTCCTACGTTTTTTTTAGGATTTTTTCGCCAAGTTTTCGTAAAAAAATTCTAGCCGTATAATTACGACACATTAAAATTCAAATTCTGAGGACACAAATTTAGCAAATTATCTTGAGGCTAATTCTGGTGATATTATTTTTTTTCTGCTGGTCTCTCAAAAAATAAAAAACTCTAGTTTTCGCGAATAATTTTTTTTAACAAATTGTTTGATTCTTAGTTAGAATTGATACAAAGCGACAAAAGCATACTTTTAAATAAAAGACCCAGTTTTCTGAAAACATAAAAAAACAAAATCTTTATTACAGACAAAATTGTTTGCAGTTTCATGTTTTTTATAATGATATCGTCTGACAAATAAATGACATTTATACAAATTTGTATTTTACGCCATCTAGGACAAAAAAATACGATCAAAGTTCGTGTCAAAGCTGCTCGCCAGAAGCTAGCTGAAGCTGATTATTTCGAAATCATGCGAGTAATCAAGCCTACAGCGGCCTGATCCTGATTTTGCCCTTTTTTTAGTGCTGGACATTCTTGATCAAGTACAATAATTATTTATCCTCAAAAATAGATTATCACGATTTGAAATGTACTTTTTTGGCACAGAAAAGAAAAATTATCATGTTGTAGGGCTAATGGATAGAGATATTCTGAAATCAGAGTCGATTCAGAAAGCCAAGGTTTGTTGTTATTTATTTTTTATAAGTTATATATCACTCTGGAAAAAAGTTTTTGAAATAAACTCAACTTCATTTTTAATGCTTAATCGATCAAAATATAATTAAATTTTTCAAAAATTTAAAACATTAAAATTTTAAGTCTGCCTTATCTCGATAAACTAAAATAAGTTTTTTATATTTTCATACCTCATTTTACGGTAATAAGCTTCAAAGTTCGAGTCAAAAACTATTTTCATTCAATTTTATCTATTTTTTGGCGTACATTTTGGCGCGAAGGTTCTATGAAAAACTTTTTGTCAGACGATTGAGATGAGCTATTTTAATCTGAGACCATATTTCAATAGCTAGGGTTCATTTAATCATTTGTAATAATATTATTTTGGAAATGTTAGCTTTTTCCCATGAAGTACCTGAAATAAAACCTCTATTTTCTCTTACATTTATCGAGTACACAAAATTAAAAATTAAAAAAAAATTTTTGACTACCCATTTAAGTCTATCCTTGATCTGGGTCAATGGTATAATATAGGGCTAGTGTGAAAATATAATCTTATTCACTCTGATTAGCTCGGTCGCCTCAGAGTATTAAGATCCCTAGAAGTAGCTCATTCATGTCGGCCTCGACACAGTTATTATGTTCATGGACAGTGTACTTTATGTAAGTGAGTAGTGAGAAATTTCTCTTAAATATGTGTTAATAGTGTTGTTTATTGAGTGGGATGTTTCTCAGATGTTCTGACTATTATATGGGTAATGATGGTATTATTTTAAGTTATGGATCGGATGATGAAAGAGTACAAGAATTTTAATGAGTCGGGTGATCCGTGGTCTCATGTTTATTTTTGAATTTATTCGGATTGAATTAAACTCGTATTCCCGTTTGAAATTAGAACAGCTGAGGGGTATATACAGTGATTGGTGTTTATATCAATATATTTTGATATTTAAACTATTATCTGGTATTATGCATATGCTAAAATCTATGTTATAAGCCCCCTTTCCATCAATAATTAAAAAATTTTTATTTTTCACCGAGACTTGCCAAATTGTAAGCGCAACCTGTCAACCGTTTAATTATTTCATTTAACTCATGTAAATAATTATTTTTTTTCGTACTGTGTCTGTCATTACTAACTGATTCTAGTTTTTTTTCTGACTTTTTTTCAATAAATTTCGAATTTTGAATCTTTATATTCTAATCATATTTGAATTTAAATGGCCGAATGAATTATTCCTTCACGTTATACTGAAAGTGACACGTATTTAATGAAATTTTTGAGGTAC
This sequence comes from Oikopleura vanhoeffeni, assembly GCA_004367855.1. Lineage (NCBI taxonomy): Eukaryota > Metazoa > Chordata > Appendicularia > Copelata > Oikopleuridae > Oikopleura > Oikopleura vanhoeffeni. Next base: position 56,952 of record SCLH01000425.1, on the reverse strand, counting down.
CTAAATTACATGATAAAATAATGTAAAAGATAGTAATTGAAATTGAATGTTAGATATACTATAAGTTTAGACGAACCTTCAATGATAGGCAATACGCGGCGCGTTTTTGGTTGATTAGGTTGTTTTTCAAAGATCTGATGTTTATTACAGATAAAAATATAATGCAATTCTGAGTATAATTAGCAGATTTTTGCAGAGTAACTGAAAAGTGCATACTGGTAGTTTTTTGGAAATACGTTTTTTATTCTTGAATAATTTTTCAAAATGAGTGGTGGCAAAAAAGTTAATTATCTATTCAAGACTAAAATAAAAAATGTCTAGTTATTTTAGATGTGGCAAAATGCGATTGTCCTCTTAAAAATGACATGGATTTGTTGTATAAGTGTTTGTTTTTTTTTAATGTTTTCAGAAAGGTACTGGTCAAGAACCGTGGCTTTTTTATGTTCCTTTAGGGTGCATTGATTATATTTGCGTTCCGAATAATTGTACTCCCGTTTTAGTTAATTTGTTTTTATTGGGTGATGAGCTATAGTGATTTTTTTTACTTTTTATTTCCGACCGGAGAGAGATCAATTCACATAATAAAATGAGTTTTGCGTAAGATAAAATTTTTTATTTGGGTTTTTGGTGATCTGTTTGACTAATTTAGTTTGATATTTGTTTTCAAAATGAACTTATATATTAATTAATACGTGTTGCTTTTCATATTAGACAAGCTAAAAACGTCATAAATTACATCATGAGCTGTAAGAGTCAACTTTCTGAATCTCATATTTTATATCAAGTGGCCTGTATTCGTTTTGAGGCCTATGATCTATTAAAACATTTCTCTGGAGCAGCAATTGGTTTTTATCCGATAATTTATTCCGCTGATTGGGTCACTAAAAAAAAGATTCTATATTTCGGTGTTTTTTAAAGTGTTTTGAAACAATATCCAATAATATTATATATGTGATTTTGGTCCGGTAGGGGTTCATTGTTGGTATTGTATGACTAGTTAGAAAAATTTGAATGAATTTGAAAAAAATCACTAGGAGCGAGATAGTTTTTCCGTGGCACTAATTGCCAAAAAAGCGGTGGTTGTCTGCAATTCGAGAAAAAACAGAGCGAAATTCAAAATTTTGACCGAGATTAAGTTTTGCCTGACACTTTACAAGATTATGTCGAGAAATTTGCAGATGGATTATGTTGTCTGAAATTGAAGAAAGGCGAGTTGAGAGGAGAGTAAGTTTTTTTGAACCATATTTGGGCTTTGGGTACGCACTTGTGTATTATAGTAAGGAATTGCTAATATGATAGACATTTAGTCTTGTGACTTTTTGGTGAGAATTCAATCATTTATTTTTTGAATTAGTTATGTTTTGGTGTGTGTTCATAACCTATAAATAAGGTCTTATTAATGTGACATATCGTTTTTATCTCGTTGAAAGCTTAGAGGCTGTAGATCTCTTACCANTTATTCACATTTGATGTCTTTTTATTAATTTGTTTCACAAATTGTTTCTATAGGACTTTAGAGAATTATTTGAATTATATTATGAACAATGAAAAAATATATGTTGATAATGAATCTTCGGATATATGCTTGATTAAAAACGTCTGGTCACGCATGACCAGAAGTCACTACGGGTCCAGAAGTTGTCGGCCACTACGGGAGTTAATTTGCCTTCGAAAACAGTACCTGAAAAATTTCGATTCTGCAATAAATTGTTTAGAGCTCAAAATCATTTCCGTTAAAGCTGATTGTGGAACACAAGCATCGGTACTTCATAGGGTTAAACATTTTATTCTAAAATATAATTGCGTACATTGTCTATTTCTTTAATTATTTCCAAAAAATTAAGTGTTAATCATGAAAAAATGTACGGCATAATTGGAGAAAATCACGTGTGTTTAGTCTCAAAAATTACAAAATTCTGAACCCTTGGCTATATCCTTGTTGTCCAGGACGACAATTTCCCAAAGCTAAAAATATTTATTGTTATTAGTTCTTGAGGGGTTACTCTTTGGGGGAGCGGAAACAACACAAAAAGTAATTTTCCAACAAAACCTTTCAAGAGCTTGTAAGATGACGGCATATGAGTAATGTGCGTAGGTCGTAATTATCAAAAACATAATTTACGAAAACAGTAAAATTAAAACCTACGCACATTACACATGTGGGTCTCAAAACATCATGGGACTAAATTATTTCGAGTTCAAGTTGAACCACACATGGAATGCGTAGAATTTAATTTTACTGTTTTTATAAAATAAATTTAACGCATTTAATGTTTTAAAGTCTAAAAACCCCTTAAAAAACAAAAAAAACATTTTTTTTGCACATTATAAAATACGGGGTCGTGCTTAGTGTACCCGATTGACCAATCGATTTTTTTGTCCTCACTATACCGAAAATCCTGCCTAGTCGTCGATTTTCACAGTGACGTCACAAGAATTGAAAGGTGACGCACAACTAGAGAATCCAGTCATTTTCATTGTACTTTCAGATCTTGTGACTGTCACCTGTAAAATCCGACGACTAGGCAGGCATTTTGCGTTATACTTGAGGACAAAAAAATCGATTGGTCAAATGGTACACTAGCACGACCCCCGTATTTTTATTAAAGTGCAAAAAAAATGTTTTTTTTGTTTTTTAGAGGGTTTTTAGACTTTTAACATTAAAGCGTTAATTCTTTTATAAAAACAGTCTAAAATTAAATTCTACGCATTCCTGTGTGCGGTTCACTTGAACTCGAATTAATTTAGTCCCATGATGTTGTTAGAGACGCCCCACATGGTAATGGCGTAGTTTATTTTCGTGTTTCGTGATTATGTTTTGATAATTACGACCTACGCACATTACTCATATGCCGTCATCTTCAGAGCTCTTGAAAGTTTTTGTTGGAAAATTCTTCTTTGTCTCGCGCTCCCCCAAAGACTAACGCCCTCGAGAACTATAGCAGATAAATATTTTTAGGCTTGCGGAAATGGTGTCGTCCTGGACAACAAGGATCATAGCCAAGGGTTCAGAATTTTGTAATTTTTGCGACTAAACACACGTGATTTTCTCCCAATTATGCCGTACATTTTTCAATATTAACAGCTTAATTTTTTGGGAAAACGAATAAAAAATAGACATGTACCGCATATATTTTAGAAAAATGTTTACCCTATGAAGTACGCGATGCTTGTGTTCCACAGATCAGCTTGTAAACGGAATGATTTTGCGCTCTACAATTTATTGGCAGAATCGAAATTTTTCAGGTACGGTTTCGAAGCAATTAATCCCGTCAGTGCCGACCAACTTCTGACCCGTAGTGACTTCGTGTCTGCGTGACCAGGCGTTTTAATCAAGCTATATCCGAGATTCATTTCAACATAATTTTTTCATTGTTCATAATATAATCAATAATTCTCTAAAGTCTTCAAAACAATTTGTGAAGCAATATAAAAGACATCAAATGTGATAAGAAAATTAAAAACTCTCCTTTCCACGATTTCACAAACAGAATGCTATAGAGTAATAGGATTTAGGCTAACTTTGACATGAACCAGCACCAAAATGGGTGTGAATCTGCAAAAATAATTAAATGTTTTATTAAAAATTACAAATCAGCCTTATCTTAAAAATAAAAAAAATGAACTGTATTTTGATGACAAAGTCAAGCTCAATTTCAAGTTCATCGTAGAGGCTTGGTGATACCCAAGATCGGAGAGGTCGACCGTTTTATGAATTATTAGCGAACTAAGTCAATGTTGTACTGAACGGTCACTAAGAGCAGAAAAGGTTAATTTTTTCAGATTCACAGGGGGGTTGGTTGCTCTCTGGCGAGCCTTTCAGCTACATTAATTGACCATAGTTGCTGAATTATTTTTATCAGAAGTTGACCCTTCCCGATTATTTTGAGGGTTAGGTCTACGATGAATGAAAGTACGATTTACGGAACAATACTTGCAAAGTCTCATACAAAAAACTTGATGAACTTCGAATTTAGTTCTTCAACCGATTCAAATCAGCGTGTAGATATAATGTAAATACAGGCTTTGACATATGTCATAATTACAGTCACTCATCATACTTTAAAAATGAGAGTCGCATACCGTTCTGAGAACCCTCCATAGTGCCCGTCATAGTTACTTCATTCTTAGATTAAGTGTTATTCGCCTCAACATTTTTTGGCGAATTTGTAAGTACTATTGTTGTACTTGAACAAAACCTTTATTTCTTTAATTTTAAGTCACGTGATCGTTTTTGGACTTTGGCGCTCTGTTCAATGCGTAAAAAGTCTTAAAAACATTTAAAAACCTGCTTCAATTTTTTCAAAAATCTGATTTAAGTATTTTTGAGTAAACATAACTTATTTTTGCCAACCTATTCCTTGAATATTTCGGTCACGGGTCATTTTGGGCTTTATGTAATAAAAAAAAGTCTTAGAATTGATGAAAAGTTTTTTTGGGTAATTCCAAAAAAATTTTGCAGAAAATAAGTACGTGTATACAGTAAAATTTCAAAAAAAAACGCACAAATGTCCAATTATTCAAATGCGATGGATCACTTTGTAACATGTTCGTTCATAAAGATTAACCCTTGTGAGCATATAGAAAAAGTCCGCCCAAGGCACCAGAGCCATTATGTGTGCTCTTTTTTAACTTGTTTACAGAAAGCTTTAACTCGCATGACTTATTTCCGGCAATGTAGGCGCATTTCCGTTTTTCTTTATTATTTAACTAAGAGTCTAGCAACATTTTTATTTTAGTCGAGTCTACGAGTTTAAGCAGTTGGGATTTAATTTTTTCTTCATAAGAAAGTGAAAGGTAATATTTGCATCCCGACATTTAATTCTAGAGATTTGATTTTTGATTCTAGAAATATAGTGAGAAACAGCAAAGTAGACCATATCAAGTGATACACAGTCACAGTTGGTCTCACGAGTTACATCTTGTCAGAAAAACGATGCGACCAAGTATCTGGCCTACCGTATGGTTGTGCCCGCTTCGATTTTATATCTTATAATCAAAAGGTAATTTATAAATAGTCAACCGCAATTGATAAAAAAACCATGATTTTTATGAAAAATGTTTATTTTCCCTATAAAAGGCAGATTATTACCCTTTTTTATATTTTCCAGTAATATGGTAATGAAGTACAACTGTAGACAATTTTGATTGCTTACATTAACTTTTATAATAATTAAATTTTCTGCCCCTAGATATCAAGAAATTTTTATTTTAACTGTATGCATGCACAAACCGCTTTCCTAACAACTGCTAATCTCACATTTGTATTTTATGTCTTGTTCCAAAATCATTTTGGACCAAACATTTTGCAAAAACCTAAAATTCAATTATTTTTTGAACCGAATTGAAATTTTTAAATGGTTTGAAAGAAAAATTCTACTAATCTCATTTTTTGCCTTTTTTGAATTGTTTAGTTGCTTGACCACAATTGTGGCTCTCCTGTGCTCACAAAAGGGTAAGGTCTGAATTGCGATTAAAGGGATCTAGTCACGCATGACCAGAAAGTCACTACGGAGTTAACTGCATTAAAGTTAAATTTAAGTAAATCAGATTTTTCAACAATTAGGTTTAGGAATTTGATAATTTTATTTCCATACAATTAAAAAAGTTTGAATGATGAAAAACTATTCGACGGTAATTTTTGGTAATTGGAAGTACTCTTTTCGACTTTCGGTCAAAATGATCAAGAAAAACAAATAAACGAATAATGAAAAAACTTAGCGATTTATTCGATTAATAAAGTCGACATTCGATTTATTGACAGCGCAAATATGTCTTAACTAAGGGCCTCGGTGCATTTGACAGATACCGATATAGCTCTTATGAAAAACTTTCGACTGGATTGATTATTCTTCCCATATACAATCAAATGATATTCATAATCCAGCAAGTTTTGTAACTAGCAATTTTGCCATTATGGCTTTTTAAGAAAATTTTGAGTTCGAATTTAACTTTTCGAATTCGAAAGTTATGAGAAGTTTGGATGAAAGTCTCCAAACATCATGAAAAAAATGCCTATTTTTTGTGAAATTTTTTCAATATTTGTTACAAATCAACGAAAAAACTCTACAAAATGGCCTACTTTAACTTCGACTAGGTACCAATATTTTTTATATGCTCTTTGAAAACCATATGACATGGTTAGTGATTTTTGGTCAAAGAATAATTAGAAATATTTTTGAAAATTTTTCTCAATTTCTGTTCAAAAATTTCAAACAAATTTTTTGGAATCCTTAGCTGAGAATATTGAATTGCTATTTTTACTATATGGAAATTGCTTTCGTTTTGTTTCTTCGCTCTTGTTTATACTCTTAACCCCCTCACACATTAAGCGCCATTCGGCGGACGCGAGATTTTTTATATCTTCAAAACCGAGGTGAAATAATACATTCAGCAGACTTTTCATTTCAAATGGTTCATAGAGTTCGCAATTCTTCTTTCGAGTAATGCGTTTTTAAAATTTCCTGCGACTATCAGTTTGAAAAGATATGTTTTTCCTACGTTTTTTTTAGGATTTTTTCGCCAAGTTTTCGTAAAAAAATTCTAGCCGTATAATTACGACACATTAAAATTCAAATTCTGAGGACACAAATTTAGCAAATTATCTTGAGGCTAATTCTGGTGATATTATTTTTTTTCTGCTGGTCTCTCAAAAAATAAAAAACTCTAGTTTTCGCGAATAATTTTTTTTAACAAATTGTTTGATTCTTAGTTAGAATTGATACAAAGCGACAAAAGCATACTTTTAAATAAAAGACCCAGTTTTCTGAAAACATAAAAAAACAAAATCTTTATTACAGACAAAATTGTTTGCAGTTTCATGTTTTTTATAATGATATCGTCTGACAAATAAATGACATTTATACAAATTTGTATTTTACGCCATCTAGGACAAAAAAATACGATCAAAGTTCGTGTCAAAGCTGCTCGCCAGAAGCTAGCTGAAGCTGATTATTTCGAAATCATGCGAGTAATCAAGCCTACAGCGGCCTGATCCTGATTTTGCCCTTTTTTTAGTGCTGGACATTCTTGATCAAGTACAATAATTATTTATCCTCAAAAATAGATTATCACGATTTGAAATGTACTTTTTTGGCACAGAAAAGAAAAATTATCATGTTGTAGGGCTAATGGATAGAGATATTCTGAAATCAGAGTCGATTCAGAAAGCCAAGGTTTGTTGTTATTTATTTTTTATAAGTTATATATCACTCTGGAAAAAAGTTTTTGAAATAAACTCAACTTCATTTTTAATGCTTAATCGATCAAAATATAATTAAATTTTTCAAAAATTTAAAACATTAAAATTTTAAGTCTGCCTTATCTCGATAAACTAAAATAAGTTTTTTATATTTTCATACCTCATTTTACGGTAATAAGCTTCAAAGTTCGAGTCAAAAACTATTTTCATTCAATTTTATCTATTTTTTGGCGTACATTTTGGCGCGAAGGTTCTATGAAAAACTTTTTGTCAGACGATTGAGATGAGCTATTTTAATCTGAGACCATATTTCAATAGCTAGGGTTCATTTAATCATTTGTAATAATATTATTTTGGAAATGTTAGCTTTTTCCCATGAAGTACCTGAAATAAAACCTCTATTTTCTCTTACATTTATCGAGTACACAAAATTAAAAATTAAAAAAAAATTTTTGACTACCCATTTAAGTCTATCCTTGATCTGGGTCAATGGTATAATATAGGGCTAGTGTGAAAATATAATCTTATTCACTCTGATTAGCTCGGTCGCCTCAGAGTATTAAGATCCCTAGAAGTAGCTCATTCATGTCGGCCTCGACACAGTTATTATGTTCATGGACAGTGTACTTTATGTAAGTGAGTAGTGAGAAATTTCTCTTAAATATGTGTTAATAGTGTTGTTTATTGAGTGGGATGTTTCTCAGATGTTCTGACTATTATATGGGTAATGATGGTATTATTTTAAGTTATGGATCGGATGATGAAAGAGTACAAGAATTTTAATGAGTCGGGTGATCCGTGGTCTCATGTTTATTTTTGAATTTATTCGGATTGAATTAAACTCGTATTCCCGTTTGAAATTAGAACAGCTGAGGGGTATATACAGTGATTGGTGTTTATATCAATATATTTTGATATTTAAACTATTATCTGGTATTATGCATATGCTAAAATCTATGTTATAAGCCCCCTTTCCATCAATAATTAAAAAATTTTTATTTTTCACCGAGACTTGCCAAATTGTAAGCGCAACCTGTCAACCGTTTAATTATTTCATTTAACTCATGTAAATAATTATTTTTTTTCGTACTGTGTCTGTCATTACTAACTGATTCTAGTTTTTTTTCTGACTTTTTTTCAATAAATTTCGAATTTTGAATCTTTATATTCTAATCATATTTGAATTTAAATGGCCGAATGAATTATTCCTTCACGTTATACTGAAAGTGACACGTATTTAATGAAATTTTTGAGGTACCTAAATTACATGATAAAATAATGTAAAAGATAGTAATTGAAATTGAATGTTAGATATACTATAAGTTTAGACGAACCTTCAATGATAGGCAATACGCGGCGCGTTTTTGGTTGATTAGGTTGTTTTTCAAAGATCTGATGTTTATTACAGATAAAAATATAATGCAATTCTGAGTATAATTAGCAGATTTTTGCAGAGTAACTGAAAAGTGCATACTGGTAGTTTTTTGGAAATACGTTTTTTATTCTTGAATAATTTTTCAAAATGAGTGGTGGCAAAAAAGTTAATTATCTATTCAAGACTAAAATAAAAAATGTCTAGTTATTTTAGATGTGGCAAAATGCGATTGTCCTCTTAAAAATGACATGGATTTGTTGTATAAGTGTTTGTTTTTTTTTAATGTTTTCAGAAAGGTACTGGTCAAGAACCGTGGCTTTTTTATGTTCCTTTAGGGTGCATTGATTATATTTGCGTTCCGAATAATTGTACTCCCGTTTTAGTTAATTTGTTTTTATTGGGTGATGAGCTATAGTGATTTTTTTTACTTTTTATTTCCGACCGGAGAGAGATCAATTCACATAATAAAATGAGTTTTGCGTAAGATAAAATTTTTTATTTGGGTTTTTGGTGATCTGTTTGACTAATTTAGTTTGATATTTGTTTTCAAAATGAACTTATATATTAATTAATACGTGTTGCTTTTCATATTAGACAAGCTAAAAACGTCATAAATTACATCATGAGCTGTAAGAGTCAACTTTCTGAATCTCATATTTTATATCAAGTGGCCTGTATTCGTTTTGAGGCCTATGATCTATTAAAACATTTCTCTGGAGCAGCAATTGGTTTTTATCCGATAATTTATTCCGCTGATTGGGTCACTAAAAAAAAGATTCTATATTTCGGTGTTTTTTAAAGTGTTTTGAAACAATATCCAATAATATTATATATGTGATTTTGGTCCGGTAGGGGTTCATTGTTGGTATTGTATGACTAGTTAGAAAAATTTGAATGAATTTGAAAAAAATCACTAGGAGCGAGATAGTTTTTCCGTGGCACTAATTGCCAAAAAAGCGGTGGTTGTCTGCAATTCGAGAAAAAACAGAGCGAAATTCAAAATTTTGACCGAGATTAAGTTTTGCCTGACACTTTACAAGATTATGTCGAGAAATTTGCAGATGGATTATGTTGTCTGAAATTGAAGAAAGGCGAGTTGAGAGGAGAGTAAGTTTTTTTGAACCATATTTGGGCTTTGGGTACGCACTTGTGTATTATAGTAAGGAATTGCTAATATGATAGACATTTAGTCTTGTGACTTTTTGGTGAGAATTCAATCATTTATTTTTTGAATTAGTTATGTTTTGGTGTGTGTTCATAACCTATAAATAAGGTCTTATTAATGTGACATATCGTTTTTATCTCGTTGAAAGCTTAGAGGCTGTAGATCTCTTACCANTTCTCTAGTTGTGACGTCACTGTGAAAATCGACGACTAGGCAGGATTTTCGATACATTCCCTAGGTGGTACATTCCCTAGGCAGGATCGTGCTTAGTATACCCAAATTGGTCTGCATTATTTTTTATTTATGTCAATTTGGGTACAGAAATCACGGTCGGGCTTAGTGTACTCAAATGGGTACACCAGACACCGACTCTAAAATACATTCATCATCAGATAAATTAAAAGTATTATAATTGCTTAAATTTCCAAGTTAATTTTCATACTTGCATAGTAAGCCATGTGACGTGCTTTCCATAGTTTAGCTCGTTCTTCAGGATTACTTGTTCCATCATAAGAAACTACGTTACATTCTTCAAGGCACCATTTTATAGTTTCCATCTGCTCGGCTACATTAGCTTCACTACCAACAAATTCGAAAAATAATGTCGGCAAAACATCGTTCGTCAACCCTTAATTAAATTATAATTATTGAAGCATCATTTTTGCGTAAACTCTGCTGCTACAGTAGTACAAAAATAATGTACTTAACAAATTTATTTAATTAAAATCAAATTAATATCGATCTGACGATAAACTTAAAAATCACAGCGAATAACCTCTTTCGTGGAAATTGAAATTGCTTTGGTTAACCAAACAATCAGAAATGTGGTTATTTTGGCTTACAAAGTACCATAATAGATATACTTGGCATCGTCAATAAGTTATTTACAATAACATGTGTCTTAGGCTCCAAGTTAAGGGAAACACTGAAAAATAACAGTCTTAATAGGCATTGTAAATTTGAAAATGCATTATAACCTTGTTAAAATTTATGATATTTCTAAATCAAAATATAATTAACCCCCACCTGCTCACGAGGTTCAATGACTTACCTGCTCATCTGTGTTTTGACACACAGTTCTTAAAAATAATTAATTTTTATTGAATTTATTGTTGAACTCGAGAATATGCAGCATATCCTTTTCCCAACCTAATTCCATCTTAAAAAGACGATTTGAAATAAGAAATTTCAAAAGTCAAAAATGAGTATCGATGTTTTTAAGCTATCTTGTAGATAATTTTTTCTGGTCATTTTAAGACGTAGGATTTTTTAGTTTTGATATTTTTTTCAAAAAAAAACGGTGCGAAAAGTGACCTTTCAGTCCTCAGGTTCTCACGGGAGTTAAAATAGCGGTATCACAAATAAAATAAGCTGACTCGACAGCCAAGGGTTTTTTTCAGTAGCAAATTACTTTGCAACGCATCGTAATGACCGACGGAAATACTGTAATAATTTACATGTTACCAAGGCCGATTCAAGTTGACGGTTTTCTGGAAACAGTATTATGAACTAAGGGTAATAAGTGACCGCAAGGTGGCGCTATAAGGCAATTTATAGCATGGGAAAATATCACTTTCGGTTTACACTCAGAATACAAATTCCCCTCTGGCGCCACCTTGCGATCACTTATGAGTCATAAGTTATGAGCCTTAGTTCATAATACCGTTTCCAGAAAACCGATAATTGCGCATCTTTTGGTACATGTAAATCATTGAAATATCACGTCCGGTACCGGGAGCTATACTTTACCGGTTAATTTTAACCAGCCGGTACATTCGATAACGTTGAAAAAAAATGAACCCCTGGAAAAAAACCCTTGGCTGTCGAGTCAGTTTATTTTATTTGTGATACTGCTATTTTAACTCCCGTGAGAACCCGAGGACTAAAAGGTCACTTTTAGCACCTTTAACCTTAACCGTTTTTTTTGAAAAAATCTCAAAACTAAAAAAAAAATGGATCTTAAGAACCGGAAAAAAATTCTCTACAAGATAGCTTAAAAACATCGATACCATTTTTTGAGTTTTGAAAGTTCTTATTTCAAATCGTCAAATGCTTGCTATCTCTAATAGAGATTCTCTATAGCGCGTCTTCAAATCCCACTAATTTTATCTCAGCGATTATTTTAGTGATTGCTTGAGTGATCACACCGAACAACTTTGGCGGGCCCAATATCAAGCACTCTGGCCTATACTCATACTCAAGACAATCACTAAGACAACATTAGTGGGATTCGCGCAGACACGCGCTACCCCCTACAGAAAGCAAGAGCATTTTATAAGATCGGACTTAGGTTGGTAAAAGGATAAGTATAAATTCGAAAATATAAATGCGCATATTTTAGTATATTATATACTTGGAAAAATGAGCTGGAAACCAATGATAACAGGGGTGTCAATATCGTATGAACGTAAGTTTTGGCTGGAAAAATCAGTGCGGAATTTGCAAATTCGGCGATATTGGCACATTCGGCGATATGGGAAGAAGAATAGTTTTTTTGTTCAAAAAGTGAAAAACGCGTAAGCGTTCGAAATGTCGTCATATGTCAAACATTTTTTTTGATTTTATTTATGGGAGTTTAACAGTAGGTTCGAATGAAATGAATCAACAAAATGCGTAGAATTTAATACTCCACCAAACGCAATCAAATTAAACTTGAAAAGACTAGATTTGGGAAGGTCAATCCTGTTAATGACGTCATTCAAAAGTAATTTGAGATATAAATCACCAAAAATTTCGGCGATATTGGCACATTCGGCGATATTGGCACATGACGTATTTTAGCTAAAAATCGTGAAATTGCGTATGTTTTTTCCGGCGATTTCGGCAAACTCAGCGATATTGAGCCCTTTGTATGTGTTTTTGACCTATGAAATGAACGATACTCAAATTGCATCCAAATATTGAATTTCCAGTCTGATGTGCATGATGTTTCAGAGTTTAGTTCCGATATTCAGCCTGCCCAAATTTCCAATACAATTTTTGGCCTCCGTGTTCAAAAACACAACGTTGCAGGTGGAAATTTTATATCAATTGTAAATATTGTAAATATTTGCGACACCAGTCCTATTGGGAAATCTCAAAGGCTTTTCTATATTAAAGATATATCAATTACGGGGCCAGCTGGAGATTTTTTGCCATTATGGTGTTAAAAAGAACTAAAATGGCAAATAATCTCCAGGAGGCCCCGTAATAGATATACAATCTATACAGAAACCATGATTTCTGCGAATGACTATCCATTTGTCTTGAAGGTTGGCCGATTTGCTTACGAAAAACCAAACGCAGATTATGGCCCCTTATTAGTATTGTATAATATATGTAATATAGTTAGGGTGCGCAGCGGGAACCCTACAGACTAAACTAATACTGTTGATAACAATTTATTTGCTATCGGGGGTCATCGCCACCGAAAAAAACGATTCCGAGCAAAAAAAAATTTTTGGGCCATCTAGTGGTCAGAAAGTGAGTTTCAAAAACCCTCATTTTTAGCACTAATTTCTGTTTTGGAACCAATGCAAATGCCGATTTAATATTTTAACCGTCATTTTCCCTGGCCAAAATGTCAAAAAAAAAAATATTTCATTTATTTTTTTGTAGTTTTTCCTCCCGATATTTTTTTGTGTTTTGGTGTAATTATCTTAATTTAAAACTTAGAATTTTGAACGCTGCGCACCCTAAATATAGTATAGACAAAATTAAATTAAATCGAAAAGTAATTTTGTACTTGTTATACGTTTATCTTATTTACCAGAATATTTGTTGATTACGGCAATCGATTTTGGATCTACAAATTCCATCCGGCCTACTGGAACGCTTGCCGCTGAAACCATCGTGGCACATGCAAGTGAATCCTCTATAGTTTCTGAGCGATAAGAATCAACGACGCATTTATCTAATTCTGATAGATTTTTTGAAGGAGGGGCACGTATTAGGGTCGGTATAATTTGGAAAAAATTAACTTTTCCGAAACGTTCTCAAACTATGCTCCGCTGCAAATTATGCAATGCTCCGTTGTTAATTATTTTATATTCTCAACTCTAAAGCTACTTATTTTTTCATCAGATTTTTTGATGATATATTTTTTGATGAATGCCGCCTATCGTTTATGGGACTTATTTGTCCCGCTTTTCATGTGAATTTCAAGGTGCATCGGTGTGATGCACCATTTTTATTAAAGTCTGTAATTCATGAAAAGTAGGCCAGATCTACAGACGAGTATTTTCCGATTCATCAGATCTACAGACGAGTATTTTCCGATTCATCATAACATTTTTTGAAAGATTTTAGAGCCTGATTTTAAATTTCCAAAACCATTAAAATTTTTTTTTGAAGAAAAAATGTCCAGAACAAATTTCTTAGACTAAAAGGATTTGAAAGGTTGAGAGCCATAGATTTTAACAAATTTAAAAACTCATGGATCACTAATCGATGTTAATCAGCAAAACAAAAATGCTGTACACTGACTGTACCCTTACCCGAACATCTCAGCTCGGCCAAAAATCGTTCGGAAAAGGGTACATGTCTTTATAGTCGTTTAGGCTTATAAGCGTTTTCATCTCGACAAAAATCGTACAGATCAAGTTCTGTTGGCGGTTGTAAAACTGCCAGTTTGATAAAGAAATTCTAAATTAGAATATACCCGAATCAAAGAAAATTTTCAGAACTTTCAAGATAGGCTATCTAAGATAGCAGTTAACTAGCTTGATTCAATGTCCTTAATAATTTATAAACGATTTAAGATTCTTTAATGGAGTTGTCGTTGATATCCCAGCTTCAAGTACTGTATAATACTTTTTGATGCACCTTTTTTGTGAAGAATTTTCTATCGAGTTTTTTGACTGATAAATTTTTTTTTAGTTTTGAGATTTTTTCAAAGAAAAGTTGGTTTTTAGGAAGCTAAAATTATAGGGGATTTGAAATTAAATGTACCAATTTCGATCTAGAAATATTTTATGACTTTTTAATTTTGCGAATAAGCACTTTGGGCTCTAAATATTGCCCTAAAAAGGTTTAAATTCAATTTTTCATCGTTTTTCTCAAGAATATTTTTTAAAGTTTTCGAAAAAATCGGAAATTCAGATGAATTTTTTGAGATCTCAAGACAAAATTATAATATAAAAATGTGCATGAAAACTGTAGGAGGTTTTTAGTGAGCCTCCTAAATTGGCTGTTTTGACCACCAGGGCATAAATTCAAAAATAGCTCTAGATTGATTTCCGTATTAATATAATCATAAGGCCGCATGCCAAATTACATTATCTCATGTCAAATGAATGAGGAGTAAGCTTTTTACTGCTTTTTGATAGGCCTACTATATATAGGGGGGCCTACTATATATAGGCCTACTATATAGGGAGCGCACCAGGCCAATTTCTAAGTTTTGAACGGTTGCTGTTGAAGCTAAACGAGAAAAAAAAATCTTGAGCAGAATTCAAAATGAAAAAATAAAAAAAAATAATTTTTTTCAGAAATCCGATTTTTTACCGGTTAAAATATCGTTTTTTTGTTTAAATTTGGGCTGGTGACGTGGAGATGGTCGGGGATGATTTTGCTTTTTTCCTGTTTTCCAGGAAATTTGACACAATCTGATTGAAAAATTGGACCTGGGAAGAGCTGGGAAAAAATCTTAGAAAAAAATAGAGTCCGACATTCCTACGAAATGACCAAAAATTTCTTCACAAATTTCCAAAAATTTTCAATTTCAAAAGGTAGCAAAATAATTCCCTAATTCTGAAAAATCAAGTAAATGGAGTTTTGTATGCTCAAAATCGAAGTTAGTGCTCTAACTGGGCGTTTTAAAAAGTCAGTTTCTGACCACTAGATGGCCAAAAACTTTTTTTTTGTGCCCGGAATCGTATTTTTCTGGGTCAACAACCCCCGTGAGGTCAACGAATTTGTATCAACTACTGTAGTTCTCTCGTTAGTTTTACTGGTGCGCTCCCTAACTATATCATTCTATGAGCATAGGTTGAATTATCTGATGATCTGAGTGGTACTGCCGACATCCTGAAGAGTTATCCTACATATTTAAATAATTATATTATAATAATTAGATAAGTTTCTTATACAACACTAAGATTGTATCTGTCGATATGCGAACAGATTGCGTGGGCGGCGCCCTGTCTCTACAATGGGTAGGTCCAACCCCATTGGCTGAAATTTCCAAACTTCAGATTTTGTTGTAGACACTTACATTATTAGGGTGGTATACCATGGTACTAGGTTTCTCAGAAACTGCTATTGAAAACTTTATTGAAAAAACAGCGTTATTATCGACGCCAACTCCCTTAACAAAAGTGGCAATCATGGCATACAGATATTCCGGAATAGCATGAAGTCGCACGGTAGCTTCAGTGATAATTCCAAGAGTACCTTCTGAACCAACAACGAGCTCAGTAAGATTGTATCCTGCTGAACTCTTCTGAAAATGGCGACTTTGAATTATGGTTATAATTATTAATTGAACAAGGTCTAAGAAATTTTTTCTTATAAACTTTTTTTATACTCTCCGATGAAGGCCCTTATAATTTTTAAAAGTTTACAGATAAAAATATTTCAAATAATCATACTTTTGTTATAAAACTTATAAGAGTTATAAAAGTTTCCCAAATTACCCTAAAAACAAGATTTAACCACTATCTGGGTCGTTTCAGGCATTAAAATGAAGCAGTTGGTGGCAGGGGTCGGCACAAGATTTGGAAATTTCTGTCCTGTCCTGTCCTGAGGCAGGCAAACTTCAAAATGTTCTGTCCTGTCCAGTCCTGTCCTAGGACAGGTATCTGGGAGTATACATTTTTGGTGGACAAAATTTTTGGTAAATTTTTTTCGCCTATCTTTTACTATGAAAAATGCGTAGGCGCAAAACTTTAAATTTGAAGAAAAATCGTGTACAGTTAATCATTTTACTTCACAAATACATTTTTCGGATACATTTTGATAGCATAAACCACCTTCTTTAAATGCGAAAGACATCTAAGACATCTATCTCTCCTGTCCGAGTATTTTTTAAAAACTTATTTCAATATTAGGACCTTTACCGCACAAACGATGAAGTCATTATTTTTAAATAAATTTACAAGAAATTATTACAGGCAAACTAGTGTGGACGCGACTTTGGATAAATAATACTTTTGATTCAAATTATTGCAGGGAAATACGAATATTTTTTAAATCTACGACTGATCGCCAGATTTTAAGCAAAATACGCAATAATTGGTTGGATTATTACTTTTTTNACTTTTTAATTAAAATATTAGCAACTATCCGTCAATTATTATCAGAAACGTCGCTTTATACCAAAATCTTACTCTAGCTCAATTTCAAAGATCTGCTCTTTACCGCTTACATGTTCATAATGAACACATAGTTGCTGATATTCCAAACTGAATAAGATAATAATTCAAGCACTTAAAACTAGGTGAACAGAAATGACAAAGAGTATTAAATTAAAATATTGTAAATTATCGATAACACAGATATCGCTGCTGATATTACTAATTGCTTTTAATTCAATTTATTTTTTAAATTGAAACTTTTTATCAAATATTT
>SCLH01000425.1:24350-39589 GCA_004367855.1 Oikopleura vanhoeffeni | reverse complement strand
AAAATTTGACAATTTTATAATATATATGACAATATTATCAAGAATTTTACAATTTTATAAAATATATGACAATATTATCAAGAATTTGACAATTTGATCGAGAATTTGACAATTTTATAAAAAATTTGACAATATTATCAATAATTTGACAATTTTATGAAAATTTTATAACAAATTTTATCTAAAATTTGACAATTTTATAGAAATTTGAAAATTTTTTTAAAAAATTATGAATTTTATAAAAAATGAAAATTAAATTAGAAGTTTTAGAATTTGTCTTTTTAATGAAATTTCTAAGTTTTAAATCAAAATTTGCAATTGTCAATAGAATTTCCAATTTTCTTATAAAATTTTGCAAATTTATTATAGAATTCTCAATTTTCTTATAAAATTTTGCATTTGTAATAGAATTCTCAATTTTTGATGAAAATTTTCTCTTTTGAAATTCAATTTTTGAAATACAACCTTATATTTTTTTCTAAAAAACCACAATTCTTTTAATTTTAATTTTTCTAATTAATTTTCTGTTTTTTCGAAAGGAATTGATATTTTTTTGTTATTGGCATTCTATAATTTTTATTATTTGATGCAATTTTCAATTTTGAAGGGAAGGATTACAAGTCCAGCGTAAAACTAACTGAGCTACTGAGATAAATGTTAAACATATTTTTCTAAAATTTAACTCAAAAAATATCTAATTTTCACAGGACAGAAATAAGGACAGATTTCAATATTTTCTGTGCTTGTCCTGTCCTAAGATTCAGGACAGGACAGGAGGACAAGGACAGGACAGGTATTGCCGACCCCTGGTTGGTGAGTCCCGAGTGTATATCCTATTTCAAGGGAAAGTTGTTTCAAAAGAGAATAGGTTTGTCTACGTCTCGCTTAGGCGTGCCGTTAAGGCGTGAGTCGGTGTGGTAGTGTACTAAATTGCTCAATAGCGTGTGAGGTCTCGGGCTTTTCTTCACGCACTATGCTGTGTTATTGAGTTTTATTAAGTGTAAATATGGCATATCTACGGGTATAACGGTATTTATGGTATAACGGTATTTGCTGGGCCTTTTTAGCCACTTTTTTAGCCAAAATTTTTATATAATTCGGTTTTTGAAAACGGCTCACCTGATTAAGTTCTTAGAAAAGGCTGAAAAGGCCCAGCAAGTACCGTAATAGATATCTAATATTTTACAAAAAATTATTTCTGAATTCAGAAAAAAAATCATAAAAATTAGGTTTTTAATTCAACTGTTATTCTGATAAGGCACTATACAAATTTATTTTTTAGATTTAATCAGACATTTTTAATAATTTTTTTAATTTTTTTTCGAACATTTATAGCCATTACCCAGATCCGCCAGTATGAATTATTTTTCCATTTGGCAATACCATTTCTAAATTTATAGTATTTTCTTTCATTGTTCCATATTTAACAGCGGCAGTCCCAGACGCACTCGTTGAACACATTCCACAAACGGTAGCATCCGCTCCGGGGTCAATTGGAAACATTAATCCGGTATCTCTAATATAAAGATATTTGATGAGTAAATTCGTCGAAAAATCGAAAATTTCGATTTTTCAAATTTAAAGACAACTTTCGCTAAAAAATCGTATTGCCCATCTTTTTTCATCGAAAGCCCAATATTTCATGGGTTTATGTCGAAGATAAGTAAATTTAACGGTGAAAAAGTCACTTTTTATTGGATTAGTGACATTAAGGCAAAAATTTCTAGATTTAACTAGAAAACCCCTAAGTTTTGTATTTTTTCATACAAAACTTTGAAATTTGGCACTGAAACGATGTGCAGAAAAAATTTTTAGACAAAGTTGTCTTTATAAAAATTTATTTATTTATCTACGTTTCGATTTTATTGATCATTTTCAAGATTAATCTTATTTGAACTTCTGAGTTTTAAATATAAAAATCGCACAATACTAGAATTTACGAAAAAAATAAAAATTCCTAAAATGGCACATTAAATGCTAAATTTTCACTACATTTTAAATCTAATAATAAGGGATGTGCTAGAGTACCGATTGACACAATTCGAATTTATTTTTGATCCTAAGACTATACAGAATTCTAGATAGTCGGAAAGATGTGAAAGTGAAGGAAAAAAAAAAACCACAAAGAATTCGAGCAATGAAATGCATGAAAATTCTCTAGTTGTGAGTCATCGTGAAAAGTAGGACGAATAGAGAAGGAATTTTCGATACCATATCCTGGTGGAATGTCCCTAGGCAAAGATCAGTAAGCCTATAGTGAAATAGCACACATTGGTACATGCAATTATATTATTTTATTTATGTATCTCGGCGTAAAGTAAAATCACGGTCCGAGTCTTAGTTGAAATCAAATTGAAGACCAGACACAGGTTGTTGGTCCCACCTGATTAACAAAGAACTAACTAGATCTGATTGGTCCTCAGATCACAAGGATAGAAATCTTAGAAGATAGTAGTAAGTACTTATTTCAGCAAACAATAAAGGATAAGACAATTATGCGAAGTTTGAAGCGACTTAATCGATTATTAATTGGTAATGTTATGTTTGGTCGCTAAAGGATGAAAAAAATTGATATAGCTTATATTTATACTAAAAGGAAGAATAGTAATAGAAAATAGAAAGCTGATTTCGAATACAACATTTGAATTTCGGCTTTTCAAAAACTTAAAAATAATTTAAAGTGTTGTTCAGCGAGAAAATATTTGACGCTGTCGCCTGTATATAAGT
The DNA here is from genome assembly GCA_004367855.1 of Oikopleura vanhoeffeni. Taxonomy (NCBI): domain Eukaryota; kingdom Metazoa; phylum Chordata; class Appendicularia; order Copelata; family Oikopleuridae; genus Oikopleura; species Oikopleura vanhoeffeni. The sequence continues at coordinate 36,862 of SCLH01000425.1, read as the reverse complement.
AAAGAAAGAAGCGTAACGCATCAATTATTTTACATTTTTTAAGTAAACACCTTATCTGGGTTTAGCGTAATGTTTTTTTTTCCGATTAATATTAGTGCTGTTATTTTCAAAGGACTAATTTATGCGGACAATTTAAATGCAAAGATATTGGAATAGTTTCAAAGTATTTTGGTTACTGAAATCTTTGGACAGATGATTATTCACTTTAACCTGCACGAGGTGTTAAACACAGAGACAAAAAATATATATGGAGGTAATTTTAGCGGCACCGGATATCCGAACAGACTCACGAAAGTTCTACTATTTGCGCAATTTTCTTATAATCATAAAATATAATTATAAAATACTAGTCTAAGAGCCTGTCACCGATTAGTCGATCAAAACGAAACAGAGACCAAGAACGTAGAAATGAAATGGGTAGCCATAATGAATATAATATTTTTTTAGAAAAAAAGGTGCAAAATTTTTGAGCAAATTATAGAATTTTTTTTCGAAATATAAAATAGTTCAGGTTATTCAAGACGTTTTATACCAGATTTCTGAGATTGTAGAGCTGAGTTGTATTTCGTAGGAGACAAATCGATAGAAATTATGAGGAATATGTATATCAGCATATTCTTCGCAGATAAAGCTCTTTTAATATACGTTTGTTTATATTGATTCGGATTATGAAGATTTTTTTTCGTGCATTTTGGAATAAAAGTGAATTTAAAGTCACTGCTATTATGTCGCAATAAGAATAAAAGGAAAGATAGAAGCTGAGCCTGATAGCTTTTTAGGTTGCCGATCTAAAGGTTCTAAAGAGTTCGTATATTTGTCAGTATAACCTTGGCATTAAATGGAATGTATATAATAATTTCGGATTAAAAGGATGAACCATGGTGAAAGTAGATTTAGATTAAGTGTTGATTTAAATTCCAAAAAATACATACGTATATCGTTGAGAGTAACACATTTCCCTTCTACGCTACTGCTTATTGTTGAATTGAATTTAAATATTTCCATTTATGGTCGTTATCTTTTTATTTCAAAGTAATTCAGTTTTTACATACTAAATACTTAATATTTATCTAAGTTGATAAGTCTGCCTGGGCGGTAGAAAATGAACAGCAATTACTAAGACAGATAAGAAAGAAGTTGTTAATTGTTTACCACAGGTAGTCGCGTTGCGAAAGGGCGCTTTCAAGAAAGTCAAATGGTGAATCGTATTTGTGTAAGATGTTCATTTTGAAGTGAAACTAACGAATACGCTGTAGCGTTTCCGTTAGTGTTAGTATTTATTGAGGAGTTTTTTATGTGTTCTCTCCTGGTTGCAGATTTTTTGCAGATTTGATTGGTCGTATCTCTCAAAATCTGGCAATTTTATTAATATTCAGACATTAATATGAATATCTACTTTTTTGTTAATTTTGATGATAAGTATGATTATATATTAGGAATTTGAGGTTTAATTAACCGATAAAGGGGAACCGGTTTGTTTTCATTTGATTTTTTATTTTTAAAACAGGCTTCCATATTTGGGTAAAGTCGAAATTGTTCAGGCTTAAGATGCTGATTATATTTTCATTGAGGATGTAGGTTTGCATGATTTAGTACTTTCGCGTTAAAGTTCGGAATATCGTTTTCACTGTTATTTTTGTTGTTGAGATTAAGGAAAGAGCTTCAGAAAACAATAGGCACATAATTGGTATATCAGTGAACGGTACCCCACATCCGATTATAAATAATTCATCCATAGATAACTTAAAACGTATTAATAATTGCTTAAAATTTCCAAGGTTAATTTATACTGCATAGTAAGCCATGTGACGTGTTCAGAGTTAAGCGGTTTCAGGATTCTTGTTCATCAATAAGAACTACGTTACTTCTTCAAGCACATTTTATGATTTCTCTCGGCTACATTAGTTACATACCAAAATTCGAAAATTGTGCAACATGTTCGTACAACCCTAATAATTTAATTATTGAAAGCTTATTTTCGCGTAAATACTGCTGTACAAGTAGTAAAATAATGTACTTAAAAAATTTATTTAATTAAAGGATAAATTATACGATCTGACGATATAAAAAAATACAGCGATAACCTTTCGTGGAAATTGAAATGCGTTGGGTTAACCATGACATATCAGAAATGTTGTATCTTTGGTTACAAAGTAGCATAATGATATACTTGCACGTCAATAAGTTATTAGCAATAAAAAGTTTAGGTCCAAGTTAAGTGGAAAACTGAAAAATAAACAGCTAATAGGCATTGTAAAGTGAAAATGCATTATAACTTGGTAAAATTTATGATATTTCTAAATCAATAATATATTAACGGCGCAACTGCTCACGAGGTTCATGCTAAGCTGCCACTACTGATGTTATCGAACACAGTGTCTTTAATAATTAATTTTATTGATTGTATATTGTTGAACAACTGCGAGAATTGCAAGAATATCTTTTACAATAATTCAATCTAAAAAGACGATTTGAATAAGAAATTTCAAAAGTCAAAAATGTAGTATCGAGTTTTATAAGCTTATCTTGTAGATAATATTTTAATCTGTTCATGTTGAAGCAACGTGGAAATTTTTTAGATTTGATATTTATTTCAAAAAAAGGTGCGAAAGTGACCTATATCCGTCTTCAGAGTTGTCAGGGAGTAAATAGGTAATAAAATAAAATCCTGACTCGACGCCAAGGGTTTTCAGTAGCAATTCTTTGCACGATTAGTCGAATAGTAACCAGATCTGGATAATTTCAATAATTTTACATGATACGAAAAGATGCGCAATTATGTTTTCTGGAGAGTATTAATTATAAGTGGTAATAGTGCGCAGGTGGCTATATGGCAATTTATAGCGATGGGAAATACATTTCGTTTACACTGCGAATGAAGAATTCCCTTGGAGCACTTGCGGATCGACTTATGATTGCATAAGTTAATGAACCTTAAGTTACATAATATGATTTCCAGAAACGATAATTGCGCATCTTTGGTACAGTTGTAAAGTATTGATATATCGTCGGTATGGGAGAGCTATACTTTACCGGTTTATTTTAAGAGCGGTCATTCGATAACGTTTGAAAAATAATTGACCCCTGGAAAACATTGGCTCGACTAGCTCTACTCCTTTTATTGTGATACTGCTATTTTAACTCCGTGAGACCGAGGACTAAAAGGTCACTTTTTAGCACCATTTATACCGTTTTTTTTGAAAAATCTCAGAAACTAAAAAAAGAATGGATTAAGACCGGAAAAAATTCTTACAAGATAGTTAAAATCTGGCTATACTCATTTCAAGACAATATAAGACACATTAGTTGGGATTCGAAAAGGGCATAAGAGATAGCAAGCATTTTATAGATAGATTAGGTTGTTAAAAAGGAATAATAAATAATATAAGTGCAATATTTTATATATTGATACTTAAAAAAATGAGGCTGGAACTCATAGATATTAGACAGGGCTAATATCGCTGAAAGATTTTTGCATGAAAAATTGGCGATATTGACAAATTCGATATTGGCACATTCGGCGATATGGGTAAGAAGAATAGTAGTTGAAATGACGTATATTAAAAACATTTGTTTTTTGAATTTTCATATGGTGGAGTAACAATAGAGTTGAATGATAATAAAATACAAAATGCGATAGAATTTAAATATGCCACAACGCAATAAAATTAAACTGAAAGACTAGATTTGGAAGGTCAATTGTATGAGTGATTCAAAAGTATTTGAGATAATAAATATAAAATTTCGGCGATATTGGGCACAGTTTTGGCGATATTTGGCAAAATGACGGTATTTTAGCTAAATATCGTGAAATTGCGTATGTTTTTTCCGGCGATTTGGCAAACTTCAGCGATATTGAGCCATTTTTTTGTCGTTCGGCTTTTTTTTTTTTTATTTTGATATGTGTATTTTGACCTATGAATGACGATACACATATGCATCAATATAATTGATTTCCAGTCTGATGTGCATGATGTTTCAGAGTTAGGTTCCGATATTACACGCTGCCCAATTTCCATACTATTTTTGGCTCCGTGTTAAAAAACACAACGTGCAGGTGAAATTTTTATATGTAAATTATTGATAATATTTGCGACCACATAGTCCTATTGGAAATTAAAGGCTTTTCTATATTAAAGAATATAATTACGGGCCAGCTGGAGATTTTTGCCATTTGAGTGTTATAAAAAAGAATAAAATGGCAATAATTCTCAGAGGCCCCAGTAATAAGATATACAATCTATTACAGAACATGAATTTCTGAGGAATGACTATCATATTGTCTCGAAGGTTGGCCGATTGTGTACGAAAAACCATACGCAGATTATAGACCCTTATAGTATTGTATTAATATATCCTATTCGAGTCTGTAGAGTAAATGCCTAGGTAAAATAAAACAATTGTGTGGTTTCAATTGCAGGGATTTGATTGTGGTTGGCCCGTCTCACTTTCGTTTGTATTTGGTTTGTATTTTTACACTGTATTTTACTTGTATTGGTTTGTATTGTTTACCTAGAGCATTTTGATCTACTGATCACTCGATATGATAGTGTAATATAGTTGAAAACTGTGATAACAATTTATTTTGCTATCGGGGGTCATCGCACGAAAAAACGATTCCCGAGCAGAAAAAAAAATTTTGGGCCATTTAGTGGTCAGAAAGTGAGTTTCAAAAACCCTCATTTTAGCACTAATTTCTGTTTGGAACCAATGGAATGCCGATTTATATTTAAACCGTATTTTCCCTGGCAAAAGTCAAAAAAAAATATTTCATTTTATTTTTTGTAGTTTTTCCTCAGATATTTTTTTTGTGTTTGGTGTAATTATTTAATTTAAACTTAGAATTTTGACCGCTGCGCACCTAAATATAGTATAGAACAAATTAAATTAAAATCGAAGAGTATTTTGTACTTGTTTACGTTTATCTTATTTAACAGAATATTGTTGATTTACGGAAATCGATTTTGGATCTACAAATCATCCGGCCTACTGGAACGTTGAGAAGACATCGTGGCACATGCCCAGTGAATCCTCTAAGTTTTGAGGGCTGATAAGAATCAACGACGCATTATTAATTTGATAGATTTTTTGAATGGAGGAGGCACGTATTAGAGGTCGGTATAATATTTGGGAAAAAAATTAACTTTTCCGAAAGCGTTCTCAAATATGCCGCTGCAATTATAGGCAATTGCTCGTGTGTAATTTTTTAATATAATCCTCTAAAAGTACTATATTTTTTCATCAGATTTTTTGATTGATATATTTGATGAATGCGCTATCGTTTATGGGACTTATTTGTCCGCTTTCATGGTGAAATCCAAGTTGCATCGTATGTGAAACGATATAAAACAAGTTATCTGTTTTAGAATTGGTTAAGCACCGTGTGATGCACCATTTTTATAAAGTCTGTATTCATGAAAGTACCAAGTCTACAGACGAGTATTTTCCGATTCATGCATAACATTTTTTTGAAAGATTTAGAGCCTGATTTTAAATTGTCCGAAACCATAAAATTTTTTTGAAGAAAAATGTCCAGAAAAATTCTTAGACACTAAAAGGATTTGAAAGGTGAGCCATAGATTTTAAACAATTTAAAATCATGGATACTAATCGATGTTAATCAGCAAAACACAAAATGCTGTACACTGACTGTACCCTTCAGAACATCTCAGCTCGCCCAAAATCGTTCCGGAAAGGGTACATGTTTTTAGTCGTTTAGGCTTAATAAAGCGTTTTCATCTCGACAAAAATCGTACAGATCAAGTCTGTTGGCGGTTGTAAAGACTGCCAGTGATAGGATAAAGAAATATCTAAATTGAGAATAAGGATCAGAATCAAAGAAAATTTTCAGAATTTTCAGATAGGCTATCTAAAGATGAGTTAACTAGCTTGATATCAATGTCTTAATAATTTATAACGATTTAAGATCTTTTAATGGAGTTGTCGTTGTATATCCAGCTTCAAGTACTGTATAATACTTTTTGATGCACTTTTTTGTGTGAGAATTATTCTATCGAGTTTTTTGACTGATAATTTTTTATTTTAGTTTTGAGATTTTTCAAAGAAGAAGTTGGTTTTAAGGAAGCTAAAATTATAGAGGGGATTTGAAATTAAATGTACCAATTCGATCTAGAAATATTATGACTTTTTAATTTTGCGAATAAGCACTTTGGGCTCTAATATTGCCTAACAAAGGTTTAAATTCAATTTTTCCATCGTTTTTCTCAAGAATATTTTTTAAAGTTTTTCGAAAAAATCGGAAATTCAATGAATTTTTTGAGATCTCAAGAAAAAATTAATAATATAAAATGTGCATGGAATATGTAAGAGGTTTTTAGTGAGCCTCCTAAATGTGGCTGTTTTGGACACCAGGGCATAAATTAAAAAGCTCTAGATTTGATTTCCGTATTAATATAAATCATAAGGCGCATGCCAAATTACATTATCTCATGTCAAATGAATGAGGAGTAAGTTTTTACTGCTCTTTGATAAGCCTACTATACCTACTATATAGAGACGCACAGGCAGCAATTTCTAAGTTTTGAACGGTTGCTGTGAAGCTAACGAGAAAAAAAATCTTGAGCAGAATTCAAATGAAAAAAAATAAAAAAATATTTTTTCAGAAATCGATTTTTTACCGGTTAAAATATCGGTTTTTTTTAAATTTGGGCTGGTGACGTGGAGAATGGTGGGGATGATTTTGCTTTTTCCTGTTTATCAGGAAAATTTGACACAGTCTGATTGAAAAATTGGACCTGGGAAGAGCTGGGAAAAATTCTTAGAAAAAAAATAGAGTCCGACATTCCTACGAAATGACAAAAATTTCTTCAACAATTTCCAAAAAATTTTCAAAATTTAATTTCAAAAGGTAGCAAAATAATTCCCTAATTCTGAAAATCAAGTAAATGGAGTTTTTGTATGCTCAAATCGAAGTTAGTGCTCTAATGGGCGTTTTAAAAAGTCAGTTTCTGACCACTGAGATGGCAAAACTTTTTTTTTGTGCCCGGAATCGTATTTTCTGGGTCAACAACCCCGTGAGGTAACGAATTTGTATCAATACTGTAGTTCTCTCGTTAGTTTTACTGGTGCGCTCCCTAACTTATCATCTATGAGCATAGGTTGAATTATTGATGATCTGAGTGGTAGCGGCGAACCTGAAGAGTTATCACATATTTAAATAATTATATTATAATAATTAGATAAGTTTCTTATACAACACTAAGATGTATCTGTCGATATGCGAACAGATTGGTGGGCGGCGCCTGTCTTACAGAATGGTAGGTCCAACCCCATTGGCTGAAATTTCAAACTTCAGATTTGTTTGTAGACATTACATATTAGGGATGGTATACATGGTATGGCAGGTTTCAAGAAACTGCTATTGAAATTTATTGAAAAAACAGCGTTTTATCGCGCAACCATCTAACAAAAGTGGCAACATGGCATACAGATATTCCGGAATAGCATGAAGTCGCACGGTAGCTTCAGTGATAATTCCAAGAGTACCTTCTGAACAAAACGAAGCTAGTAAGAGTTGTATATCTGCTGAACTCTCTGAAAATGGCGACTTATGAAATATGGTTATAATTATTAATTGAACAAGGTCTAAGAAATTTTTTCTTATAAACTTTTTTTTGACTATCTTCGATGAAGCTATAATTTTAAAGTTTACAATAAAAATATTTTCAAATAATATACTTTTGGTTATAGAAACTCTATAAGAGTTATAAAAGTTTCCCAAATTACTAAAAAGACAAGATTTAACCACTATCTGGGTCGTTTCGAGGCATTAAAATGAAGCAGTTGGTGGGGGTCGGCACACAGATTTGGAAATGTTCTGTCCTGTCCTGTCTGAGGGGCAAACTTCAAATGGTTCTGTCTGTCCAGTCTGTCCTAGGACAGGTATAGGGAGTTAGCAATTTTTGGTGGACAAATTTTTGGTAAATTTTTTTCGCCTATCTTTACTATGAAAATGCGTAGGCGCAAAACTTTTAAATTTGAAGAAAAATCCTGTACAGTTAATCATTTTACTTCACAAATACATTTTTCGGATACATTTTGATAGATAACACCTTCTTTAAATGCGAAAGACATTAAGACATCTATCTCTCCTGTCCGAGTATTTTTTTAAAAACTTATTTCAATATTAGGACCTTTACCAAGCACGGATGAAGTATTTTTTTAAATAAATTTACAAGAAATTATTAAGGCAACTAGTGTGGACGCGATTTTGGATTAAATTAATCTTTTGATGTTCAAATTATTGCAGGGAAATACGAATATTTTTAAATAACGACTGTCGCAGATTTTAAGCAAATATCGCAATAATTGGTTGGATTATTACTTTTTCGAGGTCAATTTCAGGGTCATTCACATTGTTCTAACATACCATCAATTGATCTTCGGAGTCGAACTTTTTATTAAAATATTAGCAACTATCCGTCAATTATTATCAGAAAGTCGCTTTATCCAAAATTTACTCTAGCTCAATTTTCAAAGATTGCTCTTTACCGCTTACATGTTTCATAATGAACACTAGTTGTAATATTCCAACTGAATAAGATAATAATCCAAGCACTTAAAACTAAGATGAATAGAATGACAAAGAGTATTAAATTAAAATATTGTAAATTATCGATAACAAGATATCGCTGCTGATATTACAATGCTTTTAATTCATTTATTTTTTAAATGAAAACTTTTTATAAAATATTTGAAATTTGAAAAAAATTTATAAACAATCTTCTCTTAAATTATGTTTATTTAAATTGAAAATTTTTAAAATTTGACAATTTTTTAAAAAATTTGATCATTTTATAAAATTTGACAATTTTATTAAAATTTGACAATTTATAATAATATATTGACAATATTACAGAAATTTACAATTTTATGAAAATATATACAAATATTATCAAATTTGACAATTGATCGAGAATTTGACTTTTATAATAAAAATTTGACAATATATTAATAATTTGAAAATTTTAATGAAAATTTTATAACAAATTTTAATTAAATTTAAATTATAGAATTGAAAATTTTTTTAAAAAATTATGAATGTTATAAAAAATGAAAATTAAATTAGAAGTTTGAATTTTCTTTTTAATGAATTTCTAAGTTTTAAATCGAAATTTGCAATGTCAATAGAATTTCAATTTCTTATAAAATTTGCAAATTTATTAATAGAATTCTCATTTTCTTATAAATTGCAATTTGTAATAGAATTTCTCAATTTTGATGAATTTCTCTTTTGAAATTCAATTTTTATAATATATTATTTTTTTCTAAAAAAACCCAATTCTTTTAATTTTTAATTTTTCTAATTAATTTTTGTTTTTCGAAAGGATTGAATATTTTTTTGTTTTGGCATTCTATAATTTTTATTATTTGATGCAATTTTCAATTTTGAAAGGGAAGGATTACAAGTACGCGTAAAACTAACTGAGCTACTGAGACTTAATATTTAAACATATTTTTCTAAATTTAAACTCAAAAAATATCTAATTTTCACAGGACAGAAATAAGGCCAGATTTCAATATTTTCTGTGCTTGTCCTGTCTAAGATTCAGGAAGGACAGGAGGACAAGGACAGGACAGGTATTGCCGACCCTGGTTGGGGTCCCGAGTGTATATCTATTTCAAGGAAAGTTTTTTCAAAGAGAATAGGTTTGTCTACGTCTCGTTAGGCTGCCGTTAAGGCTGAGTCGGTGTGGTAGTATAAATTGCTCAATAGGTGTGAGGTCTCGGGCTTTTTTTTCACGCACTATGCTGTGTTTATTGAGTATTATTAAGTGTAAATATGGCATATCTACGGGATGAACCGGTATTTATGGTTAAGGTATTCTGGGGCTTTTTAGCCACTTTTTTAGCCAAATTTTTATATAATGTCGGTTTTGAAAACGGCTCACCTGATTAAGTTCTTAGAAAAGGCTGAAAGGCCAGCAAGTACGTAAATGATATTATATATTTACAAAAAATTATTTCTGATTCAGAAAAAAAATCATAAAAATTAGGTTTTTATTCAACTGTTATTCTGATAAGGAACTATACAAATTTATTTTAGATTTATCAGACATTTTAATAATTTTTTAATTTTTTTTCGAAACATTTATAGCGCATTACCCAGATCCGCCAGTATGAATTTTTTTCATTTGCATACCATTTCTAAAATTATAGTATTTTCTTTTCATTGTTCATATTTAACAGCGGCAGCAGACGCACTCGTGAACACATTCGACAACGGTAGCATCCGCTCCGGGTCAATTGGAAATTAATCCGGTATCTCTAATATAAAGATATTTGATGAGTAATTTCGTCGAAAAATTGAAATTTCGATTTTTCAAATTTAAAGACAACTTTCGCTAAAAAATCGTATTGCACATGTTTTTTCATCGAAAGCCAATATTTCATGGGTTTATGTTCGAAGATAAGTAAATTTAACGTGTGAAAAAGTCACTTTTATTGGATTGATTAGTGAATGCAAAAATTTCTAGATTTAACATAGAAAACCCTGTTTAGTATTTTTTCATACAAATTTTGAAATTTGGCACTGAAACGATGTGCAGGAAAAAAAATTTTAGACAAAGTTGTCTTATAAAAATTTATTTATATTATCTGATGTTTCGATTTTATTGATCATTTTCAAGATTAATCTTATTTGAACTTCTGAGTTTTAAATATAAAATCGCACAAATAGAGAATTACGAAAAAATAAAAATTCTAAAGATGGACATTAAATGCTAAATTTTCACTACATTTTAAATAAGGGGATACTTTAAGGGAGTACTGGTCGCATTTAGGGCCAAAACAGGGTTTCAGCGGTCGCCTCAATGAAGTGTACAAACAGCACGAACATTGTATGTTTCAGTTTAAGAGATAATTGAAATTAATACTTGCTTGTCACAAACAAATCGAAGGCCTCTGATCGGCGACAATCAGGAACGACTTTCAAAGTGGACTATTTTCACTTCAAATACCTCTCTCCCTGAGGTTTTTTGGTACAACAATGATTTATGATCAAAACCGGACAGAACGTGAGCAAAAACACAAGTTGAGTTTTTTTGAAAATATTTTGAATTTGTCTCAGTATCACAAAAACTGTTTTTTGGTTTATTTAGGTGCCTCGGAGGAAAATCTACTCTTCCCTGGATCAAGTAAATACTTCGAAATCCAGATCAATGTGCGGACTGAAAAGTTCGGTGCAACCACAAGTTGAGTTTCGTCTAAATTTGACTCCGTTTTTGTAAATCGTGTTTTAAATTTCAAAAATAGAATTAAAACTTTTTCTAGAATATTTTGAACTCATCAAAAAGTGCTCTCTAGCATGTATAAAATGAAACGAGTACCAAATGCTTGTAATTTCCATATTTTCAGAAAAAAACATTTTAAAACTTATCTGGAAAATTTAATGTCCGAGTCTTTAATGCGACCAGTACTCTTAAGGATAACCGAGCGTTTTTAACCTTTGTTAAAAACCAGCCTGTTCTAAACGGACGCCTGACGAACATGAGAATTTGGAATATAGGTATGATTTTAGTCTGAATTTTCAAAAAATGTATTTAAAAGTTTTTTGCAGGATTCGTACCGGTCGTGATTACTTGGTTGAAAGACCCGGTTTTTGACTTATTCAGTATTTTTCATTTAGTCATAGAGTCAAAAATTTTAATTTTTCTAACGCCACTATTATGTTTTTTTAGGGAGGTAAAGTTGGAATTAGAGAATGTAATTTTCGGCTGATTTGACGCAAATCTCGACAAAAATTACATTTAAATTGACTGTTTGGGATTATTGAGTTTTATGTCAATGTCATTTGGACACTGATCTCAAATTATTTTTATAAAAAAAGCACTTTTTCAAATTGTGTGCTCAGAGTGTATTAAGGGAATTTGTTTTACAATATCTCTTTGGTTTTCTTATGCGAGACGTTTCAAAGTTTCGGTTGTGTCTAATTGGCAAGATTTCTCCACATTTTGTGGATCAAGTATTTAATTTTTTTTTTCAAAAAAGTTTATTTGACTTTATTTTTCTTCTAGCGTTAATAAAATGGGAAACGGTTACCGAAAAAATATAATTCTGATATGAACTTCTCAAAATTACAGCACGATTTCGAAAAAAATACTTGGAAAATCCATTTTTTGAAAATTTTTTGTTCGAAGATTTTTTTCATCTAGAGATGTAAATCGACAACAAAATTTCGAATGCCAAAATTAATAATTTTTGTAAAGACTCGATGTACTTTGACATCTCATCGGTTACTGAATTTTCTGATTCTAAGGAAATTTTTGGAATTTTTTTTTTCGAAAATTTTTTTTTTTATTTTTTATACAATTTGAAATCATTGGATACCAATGCAAGAAAAATCAAAGTTTCGATAAAGGCAGTTTCAAAAATTGTGCATCATAAAACTTAGAGGGATTCGAAATTTCTGAAATGTTTTTTGTCAAAATTTTTTTTTTTCTGGAATGATATCGCAAACAAAATTCCGAATGCGGCAAAAATAGCTTCGTAGA
>SCLH01000425.1:0-17888 GCA_004367855.1 Oikopleura vanhoeffeni | reverse complement strand
GTTAAATGAGCCCCGAGTAAATCACTCTTTGCTCTCTCACAAAAACGCCCTCAAAGTTATTTTCGAGCGAAAAGTAAAAAACCGAGTAGAGTTGCCCGCATCCGTTAACAGTCGCTTGGTTTGCCCAATGTATTTTTCTTCACAAGGGCATGTAAAGGGCAATAAATAAACAACAGAGCTGTCTTTATCTTTGAAAAGTTAGAATTTTCTATTTTTCGAAGAATTAAATTTTCAAATAATTACAATTTCGACGAACTACTATTAACCCATTTTTTTGGTATCTTTAATCCTTGGAGGCTCCGGCCCCCATTGGAGACAAAAACTATTTCCTACTTTGAAAAATTGGTCAATAAAAATTCTCGACAGACTTTTTATAAAAATCCTGCATAGAGTTTGCCGAGTAAAATTCAAAAATATTAACTAAAACTTGGAAGCCTTCAAAGGTTAACGAAAGTTATTTTGAGGAGGTACCTGATATATTCATTTAATGCAAGACGTGTGACCCCTGGTTCGACCGAAGCTACAAAATCACCAGCGTTGACATTTGTTACTTTATCTTATTCGAGGAATTTCGGGTTTGAGTTTAAAAAAGTTAACCTGAACGTGATGAACATAAATTAGATACAAATTTGTAATCAATTTTTAAAAATCTGAATTATTCAACAGGAATATACCTTAATTAGGCTGTCACAGGTGAAAGGTGTCCGGAAAAATGTCGAAATACTTGAATATTTTGTTATAAATTGTGTCTACAGCCCTGATATAACTTTGCCGAATACAATCGCGTTTAGGAAAAAAGGTTACTGGTTGCGATTCATGCCCTATTTAAAGCCTTTCCCATTCGCCTAAAATTTATTGTCACACCACCATATGGTGCAGTTACACCACCTTCAAATCCAGACCCGAGCCCAAATGGGATTATTGGGATAGATTCTTCGTAACAAAATTTTGCAATTTTTGAAACTTCTTTGGTTGTTTGAGGAAAAACAACACAGTCGGGTCCTCTACATCGATGATAAGATTCATCGTGGCTATGTAGCTGGGATAGTGGGTTTCAAATGATTTTCACGATTGTTTATTTGAGAATTAAACTTTGTGTTTTTTTTATTATCAATTTAAAAAAATTATCAGGTCTGTTTTCTTTAAAAGGGCCATTTTTCAGAGCGCTTCAAAAATAAATTTCTCTGCAACTTCAGTTCCAAATTAACCGGTTATTATTTGAAAGGAAATATTAATTAACTTCAGACACTAACGGGTTAGTCAAGCAACTAGTTATTAACGGTTTTATCATAAATTTCATTTTAGTACAGTACCGTATTTAGAGTTTGAATTCTGAAAGAGGATCTTTGAGGAATTAACACCACCCTTTGATATTTTCTGTGCGGAAAATGGGCGAGCGGTCAATGATTCGGGGCACGTGGGGTGATTAACGCCTTCTCTGATCCTAAAAAATGGGCGAGAGGACGAGTCTAACCCATTAACGGGGTAATCACATAAAAATTTTCCAATGAATCAAGTTATTTTTCCATCAAAAATGCTCAAAATTTGGCAAAAATAAAGAAATGAAGCCTTTTTTTGGCAAAAAATCTGACATAATGAGTAGATCATTCACCAAGATAACGAACCAATTTTGAAATCAGTTTGCACGGACCATAAGGTTGATTTTGTGTATTTTTAAAAACCCTATCTTTAACATTGATTCTCCAGTAGAAACATGTTCACTTCCAACAATATCAGATAAAATCTTCACATTTCTCGTGCTAAAATTTCGGCGAAAAACAGACATCATGTTTTAGTATCCACAATTAAATAATGTCTTTAATATAAAAATGATTCAAAACAGTTTCATTACAATAAGTGTCAAATCAAATACGTTAGTTACGTTCGAAACTTAGTTACGTGTGTAAAACAATTAAAAAAATTTCTTTTGATTTTGCCGCTTACAAATAAATAATTGACACACTTTTTATTATGCAAATTATGAAATGGATCAGGCACTTTTGAAAGAAATTAGTTTGATTGGTTAAATTTCAGCTATTGAGTATGTCATGACACATACCGTCACATACATGACATGTCACATACGGTATGTGACATACCGTATGTGACATACCGTATGTGACATACCGTATGTGAGTCACATAATGTCCGGTGCAAGGCAAAACGCCCGTCATTTCGGCAGCCCGCGAGTAATGCCGCAAAAAGTTAATAAACGCGCGGGAAGTACCACTTTCAGCTGAGAGCATTTACAGCTTGAGTCAATAAAGAGTGAGCGGACATCAAACTCATTTCCGCTAATTGAAGTCAATTTGGTGTCGCTGAAGATTATTCCTCTCTTCAAATGGGGTTCAGGAGATGGAACTTTTTCACCCGTAAAACACACTGATGGGGTATATCAGATTTATATAATTTCAAAGACTCACATTGACTCAGATTCACATTCAGATTCACATTCATTTACCGTATGTCTTTATCAAGTGAGCTTGTCGTGGAGTTAATTAAAAATTTGTCTTATTTACGACCAATTTTTGGTCATAGATTAAAACTCATAATGACAATTACAAAAAATAGTGAATTCTGCCAAAAAGTAGTTTTCCTGGTGAGTATAAGGAGGTGGTGGGAGTAAATTTTGACATTTGCGAGCCTTCGTACGACTTAAGTGATTGTGGTCAGACATTTTTGAAAAGTACATGTGCAAGATTGATTTTTGAACAGGCGACTCCGAACATCATTTCAATACGTTCAACTCTAACCATTTGGTTAACCGCGGTTTAACACGCGGCCCTCGGCGTTTTTCAAATAAAGAAATATTCTTAAACATGAATCAGAAATTTTTGGGAATTGTTGAGAATCTTATGAAGTGCCTGAATTTTTATTATAAAAAGCTGAAAAGTATTTTTTTTATTTCTGTCCTCATAAAACAAGAATTTCGTTTAATGTGGTTGAAATGACAGCATAGTTGTTGATACGGTATTCATCGAATCATACAATGTACCAACTCGCTTTTCTTTATACTATAGTAGATGGTCTAGAATCATGTTTTGACTTAAAAAACGAAGAACGCGTGCTTAACCACGATTAACCAGGTGGTAAAAGTCAGTGGTACTGTAATGTGCGACACCTTAGGTTTAGAAATAAATCTTCCGACTGTTATTTTCAGAAATGTCTCATCACTATCAGTTTAGTCATACGAAGCCTCGCAAGTTTGAAACTTACTGCTACTTAGCAGCTACTACCCCCTTAATTATATTTTGGATCGTTTTTGAAGTACCGAGTTAAATCAAATTTGTATTTTGAGTGGCAAATATGATTATAACTGTGGGTTTTGCCGTAAATCTGGAATAATTTAATGTAAACCTAAAAAATGCAAACTTGTTACCAAAAAATTACAAAATTTTCTCGAAGTAAACCAACTTCATATTAAATTTATGGATCTTTGCTCCTTCAAATTTATTTACACTGGAAATGTTTCAATCAGCAAAAAATGTGCGAATCTTTATTTTACTTTACCAAAAGGGATTTGATTTGCACAATTGATTTCAGTCTCATTTCGTATTACGTGCTGAATCAATTTTTATGAATTTTTTAAGTCGAAACCAATAATATTTCATCTCCTAGTAGACCTCGAGTTAGGATGATTGAAAATTAAGGCAGTTCTGGACGCATTTTAATGCGAAAAACAGGGTTTTCAGAGTCAATTCAATGAAATACTAAGAATATCACGAACATATCAGTTTAAGTGTAAAAATGACTAAACAAAAATCTGGCTCACAAAAAACATATCGAAGGCCTCTGATTGGCTGGCCAATCAGAAACGAGCTGTCAAAAGTGACGATATTTTCACTTGAAAATGTTTCTCCTTCCTGAGTTTTCAAGATATCCTTTTACCAACAGAACTTCATCTCAAAAACGTATACTATCTCTATAGCGCGTGTTCGAATCCCACTAATGTTGTCTTAGTGAATGTTTTGAGTATGATTACAGGCAAGATAGTAAACGTTTTTGAGATGGAGTTCCGTTGGTTTAAGGATATGGAAAACATTTATAGTGCTTATGAACAAAGATCACATTAAAAGCACAAGTGCCGCTAGAGCGATTATAAGAGGTTGAATTGTTTTTTTACTGTTTCAAACTTTTTTTATTGCTTTCAAGCTCCCTTGTGATTTGAATTCATCCATTGTTTTTTAAAACTCAGCTCAATGCACAAATTTTGCTGTATGAAATATTTCATGGTTCCAGAAGTGAAAGTTTTTTGGAGAATTCAACCACTCAAGCAATCACTAAAACAATTAATAAGAAAACGTTAGTGGGATTCGAACACACGCTATAGAGATAACTTTCAAGACAATAAACTGCATTTTAAATACGGGAATGATAAACTTGTACATCTGTCAAAAGTTCAAGAATTTCACATGCTGTACAGACAATGCGTAGGTAAATTTGGCAAACCTGGTGATTTTGGTGAACTAAAATGCATGATCTTAAATCAGATCAACAATTCATCAGTAACGCCAATCCAAAGCAAATTTTTAATTTCGGAAGGTCGACCATGTCACTTAGCAAAAATGCTACCTGACAATTTTGACCAGCTTTTCAGCCCATTAAAAACTCTAATGCAAGAAACAAAAGTATGCCTAGCTATGGGAGAGTACTATGAAGGTCAAATAAACATTCCACTAGTCAAGAAATGTTACCCAAAACTTTTCAAATTAGCTCTGGACAAGCTAATTATTTAACAAAATATTAACCAATTAAGAAAATGAAAATGATATATATTTTTTTTCTTTGGGAAATTCTGTTTTTCTTCCAAACTAACTTTCTTAATTGAAAACTTTAAAAGTTGAAACTTTTTATCTTTCAACTTTTTTTGCATATAGATTTTAAGGAAAAGCTTTTCATTTTTGTTCATATACAACACACTCTTAAGTGTAAATAACAAACAAAAAAAAGTATTAGCTTTTTCTCGAATAAGTTGGGATTTTGCAATTTATTTAACTTGCTCTAAATAATAATAATAATTATTTGCTCTTAATAATTAAATGAGAAAAATTATTCGAAATACTTTTTTATACGAGAACAATTAAACAAAAAGAAAGAAACTATATATTTCTTTTATATTTTTTTCTGGACTATATTTTTTTTCCTGAACTATATTTTTTATATTTTTTTTTTCCTGAACTATATTTTTATATCTCTACATATTCAATCACTACTGCAATTAGTTCAAACCCAATTATCACAATTATAAACAAACATATTACCAAAATAAATAAAAAAAAGAAACAAACAAATATGTATGAATTGACTCTTATGTTTTCATTATCATCACAGCTAACCTATGCAGATAAAACAACAAGGTACTTGGTACTGAAACAATTATGTGCTATATCTCAGAAGTTGTCTATTTTTAACTCTAAAATATGCTTTCTCAAGTCCCTGCAAATAACCCATAAACCTGCATATAAAATAAGCGAATAAAGCAAACAGAAAAAAAAGAGAAAAAAAAACTTTTTTGTTTTTTTCTTCAATTTCAATTTCTTTTTCATTTTATAAGAATATATTTTATTGAAAAAAACATATTCATTATTTAATTAAAAATAACAAAAATTATATTATAAAATTATATTGTTATAGTTTAATTAACAGTATAATGGGCCTTTTTCAAAATAAACATGACGATTCTCCTTTTTTCAATCTGAATAATCTTTTTTTTCAAAAATTTTCCAGAACAACTTGGCGCTGGATGCCTGTATCGTGATTGGTGGAAATGCACTCTAGCTCCCTGCTGCATAGAAACCTTGAGCGGATTCTTGGGTNTATGTATACGATCCTTGAGGATACGCGCAAAGCCCCTAGTTCGACAATTTGTGGTCGACATCAGATAAATATGTTCTCTGCTAAACCCCCGTCAATATTTCTAGAATGCAATACAAAGTCATAATTTTACAAAAAAACGTTGTTTTGAACACCTGAGAGTTAAAAAATTTGTCTTTTAAAAAGCTAAATAGAAACAATTTATGAACGTTTCTGATCTTGAATGGGTTCAAGGTGTACTAAGTACATACTACCGCAAATGTATTCCGCGACATGCGCACAGATTGCGTGGGCGGAGCCCCTATCTCACAATGGGCAAGTCGAGCCCCATTGGCTGAAATTTCCCCCATGGCTGGGGTATACATTCTTTTGATAGTAGAAAACACACTGTGGATATTCGTAAAGTTCTAGAATTTGAGTCCAGAGACATATTTTTTGATGAAAAATTTCAATGCTTCTGAAATAAAAATTAGTCTTTCCCAGACATACTATATTTTTTACCAAATATGCCGTAAAAGTGTACAAGGAACATCTGATAAATATGTTCTCTGCTATACCTCCATCAATATTTCTAGAATGCAATGCAAAGTCATATTTTTAAGAAAAACGCCATTTTGGACACCTAGGAATTAAAATGGAAAAAAGTCTATATGGACTTTTCTTTCCTGGGGTGAATTCCCCCATTTCCAGGCATTTTTAACATGATATAAAAACTTTCATTTTTTGACTTGGCTCAATCGCGTCCACACTACTGGCAATCCAATTTCATCGTTTTCATTTAAATCCATAGTAAGAATCTCTATGGAGAGACAGATTGAAAAGAAGAAGTTTATAAACCAAATTCAAGTCTTATGATGTTTTTAAGTAATACTAGAATTTTTTAAACTTGAAAACAGAAAATCTTTTCCGTCATTATTTTTTCCTCGTATTTTTACAGACCTTTTATATCATATTTTGTTCTAAATATCCCCACAACCATAGAACAAGCATGAAATTTTTAACAATTTCGTTAACAAAAGATAAAAAACATTTTCGCTTTGAAGATTACGTAACGAAAACGTAATTTACGTTCTTCAATTAAGTGCCGAAATAATTTTAAAATTACTTAAAATTTTCCTGAAATCTNACTAGAATTTTTTAAACTTGAAAAGAAAAAATCTTTTCCGTCATTATTTTTTCCTGTATTTTTACAGACCTCTTATATCATATTTTGTTCTAAATATCCCCACAACCATAAAACAAGCATGAAATTTTTAACAATTTCGTTAACAAAAGATAAAAAACATTTTCGCTTTGAATATTACGTAACGAAAACGTAATTTACATTCTTCAATTAAGTGCCGAAATAATTTAAAAAATTACTTAAAATTTTTCTGAAATCTCATAATCAAAATGATAACTTGTGGTCTGTGAGATTTGAAAGTGGCGTAGATGTCCCAAGAGCGTTCCTAAAATCTGAACATGGCGTAGATGTCCCAAGAGCGTTCCTAAAAATCTACGATAGATCTCGAAAAGAAAACGTAAATCTTTGAAGAGGCAGGTTTTGGTTTTTGCGGGACGCTCTTGGGTCATCTACGCCATTTAGATTTTCAGGGACGCTCTGGAACTCTACGCCTTTTTAGATTTTTAGGGACGCTCTTGGAAATCTACGCCATTTTAGATTTTAGGGACGTCTTGGAACATCTACGCCATTTTCAGATTTTAGGAACGCTCTTGGGACATCTACGCCACTTTCAAATCTCAGAGACCACAAGTTATCATTTTGATTATGAGATTATTTTTTTGATTTATTCATTTTGATTTATGAGAGGAAAATTTTTAAGTATTTTTTAAATTATTTCGGCACTTAATTGAAAGAACGTAAATTACGTTTTCGTTACGTAATATTCAAAGCAAAAATGTTTTTTATCTTTGTTAACGAAATTGTTAAAAATTTCATGCTTGTTTTATGGGTTGGGGATATTAGAACAAAATATGATATAAGAGTCTGTAAAAATACAGGAAAAAATAAATGACGGAAAGATTTCTGTTTTCAAGTTTAAAAAATTCTAGTATTACTTAAAAACATCATAAGACTTGAATTTGGTTTATAAACTTCTTCTTTTCAATCTGTCTCTCCATAGAGATTCTTACTATGGATTTAAATGAAAACGATGAAATTGGATTGCCAGTAGTGTGGACGCGATTGAGCCAAGTCAAAAAATGAAAGTTTTTATATCATGTTAAAAATGCCTGGAAATGGGGGAATTCACCCCAGGAAAGAAAAGTCCATATAGACTTTTTTCCATTTTAATTCCTAGGTGTCCAAAATGGCGTTTTTCTTAAAAATATGACTTTGCATTGCATTCTAGAAATATTGATGGAGGTATAGCAGAGAACATATTTATCAGATGTTCCTTGTACACTTTTACGGCATATTTGGTAAAAAATATAGTATGTCTGGGAAAGACTAATTTTTATTTCAGAAGCATTGAAATTTTTCATCAAAAAATATGTCTCTGGACTCAAATTCTAGAACTTTACGAATATCCACAGTGTGTTTTCTACTATCAAAAGAATGTATACCCCAGCCATGGGGGAAATTTCAGCCAATGGGGCTCGACTTGCCCATTGTGAGATAGGGGCTCCGCCCACGCAATCTGTGCGCATGTCGCGGAATACATTTGCGGTAGTATGTACTTAGTACACCTTGAACCCATTCAAGATCAGAAACGTTCATAAATTGTTTCTATTTAGCTTTTTAAAAGACAAATTTTTTAACTCTCAGGTGTTCAAAAAAACGTTTTTTTGAAAAATTATGACTTTGTATTGCATTCTAGAAATATTGACGGGGGTTTAGGCAGAGAACATATTTATCAGATGTTCCTGTTACACTTTAACGGCATATTTAGTTATAAAAATGTAGAATTTGCCTTGGGAAAAAACTAAAAAATTTAAAACATTTAAATTGAAATTTTTTGGAGGTGCTCCAAAATCGTTTTTTCAAAAAAAACCTAAATGTACATCTTTTTTCTTATTTTTTTGGGTAGAGCGTAAAATTTTGATCCAGATTCAAATTTAAAATTTACTGTAGGACATTGATCACGTGGCGTAGCACCAGAAATGTAGTGCACAAAAACTCGAATTATTTGAAATCAATGATTTATGGTACTTAAAAGATGCGCAAGCATCGACTTTGTTGAAAACGGTATTAGTAACCATAGGTCTAAGATGGCCACAGGTGGTGCTACATGCGATTCTTTTGATTTGGTGGTGTAAACAGCAAAACGGTATTTAGCATTAACCGGAAAGCTCATTATAAGAAATAAATGAAAGTAAACCATTAGATAGAAAATTTTCGAAAGATTTATTAACATTTATTTTTTCAGAAAAATTTTCAAAAATTATGCCGATCGCTGATTGGTTGAAAAATAAAAATGCTCAAAAGTGACTTTTGCCCGGCGGAAATAAAACCGCATGATTAAATTAGACAAGAAAACATATTTTTTACAAATCGGAATGGTTGGTAAGAGTAATCAAATTACGAAAATTGTCAATTTAGCATAAACAAAACTTTTAATAAAGAATTTGAGGAACATGTCAATATGGAAAATAAATGAAAGCACCATTAGATAGGAAAATTTCAGGAGGTTTATTTTGATTTATTTTTTCAGAAAAAATTTTCAAAATTTTGCCGATCGCTGATTGGTTAGAAAATAAAAGAGCTCAAAAGTCACTTTTGACTCCAGAAATAGAACCGCATGATTAAATATATACTAAAAAAATATTTTTAACTGCGTTGCAAATCAGAAAATAGTTTGTTAGGTACTCAAAATGACAAACATTGTCAATTTAAGGGTATGCGACTCTGATTTGACATATTCTCGGTTGAATATAACTAACTAAGAGCTTCATGAGAAAAACCGAAAATGCTTATTTGTAGATTCTTTCTTTAAATCTTGCAAAAAAAGTGCATCACAATTAGTTTTGACCATCACACCAATAGGTACAGTGCGTTCACAATAAGACACTTTCAAAACTGCAAATCTATCTCTTCCAAGACGGTATAATCAAATTGAGCTCCAATTGTCACAATCACGTAACGTAGTATGTCAATCTTTTAAGGCAAGCTTTTTTTTGATCCGCCATGAACAATTTAGAACGCCAAATAACCCACGATTTTATACAATTTTAGACTTCAAATCTATCTCCCTCGAGAATATATTTGCAAAATGACTCAAATTTTTATCAAGTATTCTCCAGAACATTTGTAAAATAATTAAAACGTTTTACGACCCGCTGTGATTAAAAAAAAATATTTAATTTTCTTCAAAATGACCCCAAATCAACCGAAAGCCGTTAAAGGGGGGATGTTTTATTTCAATTTTGTGTTGAAAAGTAAGCCCCAAATCGGCCGATTAAGGGTGATTTTAAATTTTTTTTAATTTTGTTGACAAATCAGTCCACAATCGGCCGGAAGGCCGATAAAAAAGGATATTATATTTTGAATTTTATTTTGTGTTAAACTGAGCTCAAATCGGCCGAAGGCCGAAAGCAGGGGATTTTTATTTTTATTCTAATTTTGTTGATAAATAAGCCCTCAATCGGCCGCGTTGAAGCTGAGTTTACAACAAAAAAATATAAAATCCTTTTTTATCGGGCATNAAGAGCGTCCCAAAACCAAAACCTGCCTCTTCAAAGATTTACGTTTTCTTTTCGAGAATCTATCGTGGCGTGGATGTTCCATGAGCGTTCTTTATCAATATAAATGCAAACGATGCATTTTTTCAACATGCTATTTCTATTGCACACGGTATTTATATAAATTGGTAGACTTTTTACGAATTTTTCATAGCAAAAGATATGAGAAAAAAAGTCGACCAAAAATGTATACTCCTAAAATATCTTTTAAGAAATGTACATAAATTTTTTTGAAAAATGATTTAATTTTTTTGTCGAAAAATTGATACCGTAGTTTGCTGCGATTTGAAAAAATATTTTTCGTCAGATTTTTAAATACCGGACCCTGCTGTTATTAGTACAAAAAATAATGTCCAATAAATAATATGATTTTTTACAAATACAGAAGTAAAAATACAGAGTAAGTTTTGGCAAGTGAAGAATTTAAAATGGAAGTTAAATGTTATTATGCAATAAAATACCTTCAAACCGCATCTCACTTGAATTTTAAATTGCCAACAAACAGTTTTTTTTTAATTTTCTAAATTGGAAGCAAGCTCATCGGTGGCCAAAGTTTGGCATTTTTCGCATGGATGTGCAAAGCATCAAAAGTGTCTTATGAATGAGGAATCCTCATTGAGGATCTTCAAGTCAACTTTTTTTTTAAATGTATTGGCAAAAAAATTATTTTTGACTCGGGGACCGTAATCGATATTTTCTGGCTCTCCCAGCGCGCTTGCCAGACTTGCCCAACTTATTTCTGAAACATTTTGTAGTTTCATAATTTTATATTTTAGCTCAAACTAGTAGTCAAATTTCCGATGCAAAAGAAGGACAAATCAATGGTTTTTACGATCGCACAACAGATGAGAATGGTAACGTTTATTACCACCGAACAGCTTGTTCTCGCGCTGATCAAGAACCACACTGGTATTGGCCAGGAGAAGAACCAACACGAACACCAACTCCAACCCCACCTCCAACTCCAGTAAGAGTTCCTTCTCCTGTCATAGTTGCAGTCGAGCCTTCTTCTAGTTCTGAAAGTGAGCCTGAGATTGATATTGCTTCCGAGGCCGAGTCAGTCCAAGCAGACATCGAAATGAGGTAAAACCATTTTAGCGATTTGTTCAGGGTTTTAATAGTATACGCGAAGTATTTTATAACAAGACGAAAACACGGTGACGTGAACATCTATCGAAGCCGTTCAAAATAAAAAATAAATTTAACTAACATTTTTAAAATTGTGAGCCATCGCAACCACCGAATTCAATTTATTGCATTTTAATTTTCTTGGATTTATTTTATTTCATAAAAAACCCCTTCGGTAATTTTCAGGAATATCTCATTTACGACAAGAAAATACAAAAATATCATAAAGTTGTAAGCAGATTTTTCACTCGGCATCAACTAATTTATGATTTTGCAGTATAAGCTCCTTAAAAACAAATTCTTAAATTATTTATTATTAAGTGACACTCCGGTCGTCTATCTGTATAAATTGAATGATAAATGGCGATTGGGACCAGATTACGAAGACAGCTCATCTTGGCTATTCACAAAAGACGGCCATAGAGACGGTACTTGGTATAAGGCATGGTTAAAATTTGAAAAAAATATCAAAACTGTATGATAAAAAATAAACAAAAATTTATTTTTAACTGTGATAAAGGGTGTTAAATCTGAAAATGAAGAAGGAAAGACTCACAGAGTCCGAAAGACAACTGGATTTACAGTGAAGACCTTGGATGAAGAAGATAATGTGTTATATGCTACTCCCGAGGAGTCAGAAGCAGGCTAGGGCTAACATATACGAGTGTCACTTGTTCAAAAATATATAAAAAATTTAAGTAGCAGCCTAAATGGCACTGCGCTGCGCAGCTATATCAACTTTGAACATTTTTTAACCCGGGGTTTTTTAAGGGGGTAATACCCCCGGGGTATGCGACTCTGATTTAATGAAGGCCTTAAAGGCATTAAAAATGCTTCAAATTGATAAGGGGGGATAATTAAGTGTACTACGAACCCGATGATCAAAATAAAATTTTCACATTTTTTCGATTTTTTCCAAGTATTTTTTAAAAAATGAAGTTAAAAAATAATGTCTGCTTGAATTTGACAACTCAAACTTCAAAATATCGTCTTGACGTAAGCCAACTTTCTCATCAGTGTTTCACTGGCTTTCTTTTGAGTCTACTTGCGAAAAAATCGAAACACTTCTTTTTCCGAAATTTTTTCGAAAATGACCAAAAAAATCATATTTCGAGTTTTAGCTGTAAATTGCAAAAAAACTTGCCTTCATCTCTTACATATATGTTCTGGGGAATACTTGATACAAATTTGCGCCATTTTGTAAATATATCATCGGAGGAGATAGATTTTGAAGTCTGAAATTGTAAAAAATCGTCGGTTATTTGGCGTTCTAGAATTGTTCAGTCGCCGGATCAAAAAAAGCTCGCCTTCAAAGATTAACAAACACCAACTTACTATTTATGGAAACCATTTGTTTCACGAAAGTGTGTTTCCATAAATGGTTAGTTGGTGTATGGATTTCCATTACAGGGTAATGGGTTTCCATTACATGATAATTTTTGGCAAAATTTGAAAAGTTGTTTTCAGCCGAAAAATTGAAAGAAATTTTGAAAATTTTTGAGTTTTTTCAAAATTACATGTTCAGGGATCAATTATAGGGCAGCCGAAATTTCACTGAGAAAATGTCAAATCAGAGTCGCATAATCCCTTAAACAAAATCGGATCATCATCGACTAAACTAAAGAAATTTTTTTAGTACGCGTTTAAATTGCATTAATTAATCACAAAACTTTTTTTTGGGAAAAAACTCAAATTTTATCGAAAAAAATGTGAGGCAAATTTTCATGATAATGTATCAATTAGAAATGGCATTTATTAACTACCGAACTAATCATAAAATTTATAGAAACTGAATGTTGTCGGGAGTTTTCATAATACGATTGCACTAGCGCACCTCTGATAAGCTACTGAAAATTATTATTATTAAATTATATTATTATTATTATTAAATTATACATATTATGTATGTAGTATCAGTTATTCCCACGGTGGGACCTTTTGAATTATTAAGTTTATTTTCAACTTTTTAGTATTCCCAATGGGAATTTCCGGAATTTCCCATCTGAAAAATTAATTCAACAATTTTTAGTTATTTTTTCATCTCATTTGAATGAAAACCAAGATTGTATTCAAACCCTTAAAAAGTCACTTTCCCATTAAATAAATCTGCTAGAGATAATCTATTGGGATCTTACAAAAAAGTGCCATCTTTGAAGGACGTTTGGGTACATGGACCGATCAACCACGAAGATGAGCCTAAGAAACTTCCGGTCGACGAAATGCCTGACATGGGAACATTGTATGTAACAAAAGGGAGGATTACATTTTCTGCGTGATAAAGATCACATAGATTGACCACCTCCACAGGCCGATTTCAATTTTTTTAAGAACTAGATACAGGGGGGTAATTGAACGATTTTCAATTTAAATCCTTCCAATGCCAATCGCGGAATTCGAGTGGGCGTTGAGGTTTTTTTTATTACAAATCACTTTAAGTGCGTCATGAATGACGACATATTTCATTCGAGTTTCCCAAATCTTCTTTTTTATTTATTTTTCTGATTCCGTTTGGTCGAGTACTTAATTCTACACATTTTGGTAGTTAACTTCATTTGAACCTATCGTAAAAGTCTTTATGATTTTGAAAAACGTTTTAAATTATAGCGTTATTTTTAATGCCCAAGCGTTTTCATTTTCAACAAAAATTTTTATTTCTGTCTCAATATCGCCGAAAGTGCCATTATTGCCGAAAATCCCCAATATCGACGATTTTTCGGCAAAAAACATTCGGCGATATTGCCCCCCATGTACTGTTAATTTAATCAGTTTAGAAAATGTTTGAATGTACATTTTATCAAAATGTAACTCTCCAAAGGACATTTTATTTCAAAATTCAAGGAAGATTCTTTAACTGGACACTACGATAAAATTTCTGCATACAGACCAGGATCAGCTTACCTCAGAAGAGAATTGTCAACGCCAGATCGACAGTATGTTTATTGCTCAAAAGTCGAAGGAAGATGGCTTATCGCACCTGAACCCTTTAGTTATGGTTTTAACAACATCACTTTTTCAAATAATGTCTTTTAGAAAAATTTTCATTGGCCATTGTGTTTTCTATTAGATTTTTTAAATTGGTTAGAAGTCTGAAAAACGATGTTTTTGAATGATGAAAAATCTAGAGCAACAAAATTGAGGTACATACTATACCCTTTTACCAACGGAACTCCATCTCAAAAACGTTTACTATCTCTATAGAGCGAGTTCGAATCCCACTAATGTTGTCTAAGTGATTGTCTTAGTGATTGCTTGAGTGATTACACACGGATCAAATTTAGCGGTCTCAATATCAAGTACCCTTGCCTATAATCATACTCAAGACAATCACTAAGACAACATTAGTGGGATTCGAACACGCGCTATAGAGATAGTAAACGTNTTTGAGATTGAGTTCCGTTGGTAAAAAGATACTTATCGTGTAAGCTGTTTTGAAATGTAATGATTCATGCGTAGGCTTAAGTTATTTTATACAAAAAACAATCTTTCTGTTACCGCTCAAAACAGCTTCCCCGATTAGTATTGTAATTGATTGTACAAAAATGAGGTGACCAATCTACAGCCAAAATTCTTTACAAGATGGGCCAAAAAAATCGATACCCATTTGTGACTTTTGAAATGCCTTATTTCAAACCCTATAATTCCACATAAGAAATACAATAAAGCAAAAACTTTGAATTAGTTTTTGAAGTATAAATTATCGTCAGCTCCAGCGAAAACTGACATCGAGAAATTTATTTTTGTGATGATAATAAAATCAATTTGAAGCCGAAAATGTTGGGCATATTCAGCAGTCACCGATAAACAACCAAGTAATGTAGGTATTTGGTATGAAAATTTGGAAAACGAATACAATGACGGAAAATACTTAAATAATCAACCAGTCGAAGACGGTTTCAGACGTAATGAGATGAGAGTTTTATAAGCTTCAAAACGTTTAAAAATGTTGTTTTTTTGCATGTTGAATTCAGCAATAGCGTGTTTTCATTCAGCCTAACTAAGGTTGTTATCAGTATTTTTGAACACCTTGGTTAACCGTAATAAAATGAAAACCGGGTCAATTTAGGGTTTGATATTATTTAATCACAGATCCGAATATCCAAGAGATCCCGCCTGTAGTTTTAGTTTTAATAAAGTTGATTGTCGATCAATCCAAAACCTGGATGTTTGAAAATTAAAAAAAATATTCTCCGAAACTTCTGTACAAAATTTACTTTCCCATTACTATCATAGATTTCCAATACTGAAGACCGATAACAGCCTAAGCTAACTTAAAAAAATTCTTAGATTTCCAAAAGACATTTATTCTCGACATTTTCATGACATACTGAGGTTATTTATAGATGTTTAGTAGGCAATGTAATTCAAACTTAAATCACCCTTTACACTTATTCTGCTTGTAAAATCTCCTGCATGTCAGTCAGGTAGACACTAATAAAAAGTTAAACATCATAAGTGTTGTTTTACAAATATGACTGTTAATTGTTTTATGAAAATAACAGGTTTTTTATCTCATCTACTGTATCTGAATAAGAAGATTGATTTGTTTTGGTGCAAAAATCCCACCAACGCCGACACCTACGCTTTTAAAAAGCTTCTAAAAAACACGCAGTTCGTCTTTTCTCCTCAATTTTCACTATTTTTTTTATTTATTTTTTTGTGTCAGCTCCACAGAAGCCTTACAAATAATGCAAAAGCGCTTTTGTTTTAAAATTTTTGCTTTCGGCGGACAAAAAAAACCAAAAAACGAAAACAAAAATTATTGATTTATTTATGATTTAAATTGAAAGTGCGCTAATTTGTTTTCTTTTGACGCTACCGAGTGAAAAATTGCACCAAAATCCTTAAAAGTGTTTGTTTTTACGGAAAAAATGATTTTGAAGCATTTTTCTGGTTTTTTAAATTTGTCAAAAATTAAGGCACAAAATGAAAAGTTGACATGGCCCCCAGGAGACGCCGAATCTAAATTTCAAAAAAAACTCTTCAGTTCATTGTCAAACAAGTCTTGTGCTTTCAGATGCAGTATGAGTCAAAACTGTATCTTTTCAAAACTGAAGGAGGAGATAGCTTTTGCCTGAGCCTCCCAAACTGACCATTTCAAAATTTTAATTTTTTGTTTTTCGCGTTTTTGTCCGCTGAAGCCAAAATTTTAGAAACAAAAGCGCTTTTGCATTATTTGTAAAGGCTTATGTGGAGCCTGACACAAAAAAATAATAAATATAGTGAGAATTGAAGGAGAAAAGACGAACTGCGTGTTTTTTTAAGAAGCTTTTTGAAAGCGTAGGTGTCGGCGTAGGTGGGATTGTATGAGATTACTGTTGAATTCAAAATTACCGCGAAGGTTGATTCTGTTAGTTACAAATGTTTTTGGAATATCACTTTGCTAGTTTGGCGGGAATGGCTTGGAAGAGGCTCAAATTTGCGACACCCACTTACAAGCATTTTGGTACTCGTTTTATTTGACACATGGCTTGGAAAGCACTTTTTGATGAGTTCAAAAATATTTCGTATGAAAAAAGTTGAAATTTCTTGATTTTTTGAAAATCAAAACACGATTAATAGAAAACTGAGAAAGTAATTTGGACAAAACTCTTAATACTGATCTGCACGGACTCCTCAGCACCACATTCATGTTTGTTTCGAATGTGTTACAAATAAATCCAGAGAGGAGATACATTTTGAAAAAATAACGCCGTCAGTTTTGTAAGCACGTTTCTGATGGGACGAGCCATCCGTTATTTTTTATTTTTTTAGGATGCTAGATTTTTGTTCAAATATATCAGAGGAAGGTAATATTTGGTTCATTGATTTATACTTTTGCGATAATTGGCGATTGAAAACCGTTTTTGACTTTTAATGCGACGACCACCCCCTTAATGGGCCTCGGTGCTATTTGACAGATACGGATATGGGCGCTTAATGAAAAACTTTTAACTGGGTTTATATATTCTTCTCAATATACCATAAAAGTAATGTTTCATAATCCAGGCAACTTTTGTAATTACAGAATTTTCCAATTATTGCTTTTTTAGAAAATTTTGAGTTCGAATTAAACTTTTCGACTTCCACAAATTATGAGAAATTTTGAAAAAAGTTCCAAACATTATGAAAAAAATTTGGTACTATCTGGATGCCCGTTCGAATAATACCAAATTAGTTTTTATATATAATAAAGCCGAAATATATAAACATTTTGACTAAAAAGGCCCCGCAAGTACCGTAACAGGTATCCGTAATATGCAATCATGGGTCTATTATCTACACGTGGG
>SCLH01000424.1:404069-485618 GCA_004367855.1 Oikopleura vanhoeffeni | reverse complement strand
GATAACAAGGCGAGACGAAGAAGGTAGAAGCAAGAAGAGGATTTCAATAAGAGAGAAGATCCTAAGGGATGCCAAAACCCTAGCGAAACAGTTCAACTTGAGTCGTATTCAGGAATACTGATTAGTAGTTTTAATTAAACTATAAATTAACACTTTTTATTTCACTTTAAAGACTCCAATCTCGAAATTATTCCGTGAAATGGTTTTAGTTTCAGATGTACACACAAGGTCTAATCAACTCTACTCATATGCAACTCAACATCAGAAGATACAAGATATGCATTGGAGGCTACAGTAATTACTCAACGAGTGAAGCCGCAGTTTTAAAAATTGAATTGCATGTAATCTATCTGACTCGAATAATAAGGTGATGTGAAATATGTTATTGAGGGATTGATTCACTGTGGTGTACCGTACTTTTATGTATGCAGAATATTCTTACGTTGCGTTATTCAATATCAAATAGTTTAGAAAATATCAGCTTAAAATTTGTCGTAAAAGAATAACAAAGTAAGTAGCTGATTAGTCCGTTTTACTTAATGATGATCCGATTTTATAATCTGTGTTAGAATATTGTCAGTTTAACAATTTTTAGAAATTTCATGTTTGGTCTTTCCCACGATTACCAATCTCACTGTAAAAGTTGTCAATGCCTCCCGCTAATGTAATTATTTGGCCGATAAAAGTCTCAAATTTCTAGTCAGAAAAGGCATACAATTTGCAAATGTATAATTCTTCCAATATGGAAAAGAGACTAATTATAAGAAAATAACAGTGACATACATTTATAATTAAGTAAAAATAAAACAAAAACAAAAAAAAAAACTAAAAAAAAAATATATATAAAAAAAAAAGAATATATATACTATTGGACATATCGGATGTATTTGATCTTTTAATATTCAATTTAAAAATAAAATCATTATAGTATTCACTCTGAAAAACATTTTTTATACAGTTTTAATTAAAACAATTATTTTTTTTTCATACAAAATTCTGATTAACCTTTTGCATCTCTATCCAGCACAATATTACTACCGAGAAACTATCCTTATATTATTGAAAATATGCATTAACGGTCGACCCTAAAGGACAACCGAAAGATCACTAAAAATTAGTCAAAGCGAGTTGAATGTGGTTGGTCACAGATTAGCCTATCAAGGCAAAAAATTTTGAGTACTCTCAAGTGAGAATTAGAGAGTAATTTACCAATAGAAGATTCTGGCTCGAGATGACATAATCAACCTAAACAAATCTTAATTTCATGACTCGACGCTAAATGAGAAAGAGCGCCCTTTAACAACAGTTTTAACTTCTTATTAATTATAATTGTGTACAAACATTTCATACTCATTTACCAAGAAAAAAATCAGAATTCAAGTAATAATTTGGATGAGAGAAAATAATGATAATGTATTCATTATTGTAGGAGAAAAATTAACTAAACTATATATTAGTCATCTGAAGCAATACATGAATAAATTTAATAGGTAAACGGACAACCACTTGAGCGTGGTTAAATAACGATGGGTAATCGGCAGATAATCGAAGCTTTACCGTAAATCCACTGGGTGATCTTTATGCCATTTATTACACTGTGAAAAGATAAATGGCACCTCAACACGAGGAGCTTGAATTTACATCAATAAATGTTCAGCCTTGAGTTTTCTTTCGTTTACTTGTATTTTTTTAGGGTGCAATCCGCAAAAATAACTCCCGATGGTAAACTCTGTGATCACAATATTCACAACGGAATAAGTCCTTTTAATCGATTCACGGATCATTATGCTGCGGAGAAAAAAATAATATTGCATTAACGAGAAAACTCACAGGCCTGTACAGATAGATTCATATATTTATTACAAAATTTAAATGTTGCCCTTCCCACAAACGCAAAAATCATACAGTCCAAAACGATGTAGAACGCACTTGTGTGAAACAATTCCATTTTCAACAATATAATCATTAGTCATATCTTTCAGATTCACATGTTCAAACACAAGAAGAAGATTAATATTAACTGAAGAGAGAAGTTTTCTCTAGATATGGTATTTGAGTCTTGTAAGTCTGAAATTTTTATCAAGGTACCCAGCCTTTCGTTAAAATGGTTTTGTAACAATTTAGTTTTTTTAATAACTTAAGGGCCTCGGGTGCATTTCGACAGAAAACTTCGCATCTTTTTCTTATATTTTCTTGTCTATAGATGGGAAAACTTTCTTGCCACTTACTAGGAAATTATATAATTTTCACGTATACAAACAGCTTTTCGAAATACAAGTTGCCACTGATAGAGACTTACTTTGTATAAATCTAATTTTACTTTCATACTAAATTTAAGTTACTTTATATAATCGTCTTTCTTGCACATCGTAACACTTAATGGGAAAGGTCCGCTTTAAAACGTTGTTTGAAGTTGACCCGGAATTTCAATAAAAACGTCGTCGTTTTGCTAGCGAAGGCCCTATAATATTTATGAGTAAAATTTATATTATTGTTTTATTTATGTAACACTTAATCGAAAATTTATTTTATTTCAAATATATAACGATTTTTATAGTCGAACATCTGAAATTTAAATTTTTGAAAAAAAATCAAAAAAAAATCCAAATGTTAAGCAATCGAAGAAATATTTTTTTCGTGACTTTAATGAAATAATTGGAGAAGGTCGACAGGTATGGCTTTACCAAGGATTGAACGCCCTAGTTTCGGGGTGAAAATATTTTTTTTTTAATATCTTGATTGAAGAGGGCTTAACTAGATTCAACATACACAATAAGTTATTTTTATTCAATAAAAGTGATGATTCAAGATAAACAATAGTAGCGAAGAAATCAAAACCGCGTAAACATATGTAAACTGGCGTAATAAAGACATGCAAAATTTTGACAGACCACGAAACAGAGGATGATCATACCCTTTCCTCGAAACTAATAAAAGCAAATATGTACGAAGAAAACTCAGAAAATGAGTAACAGTGTAAGATCTAAATCCTTGAAATTCTTGCGAAAATGTCCACTACACAGAATAATTGAACACCATACTACCCGCACAATTAGTGAGTTCAGATATCGAACAAGCGTGAACAATTTTCATATAATCACAGGTAATTCTCCATCCCAAGAGCGGTGATGACCCCTCTCCAATTGAGCTCAAATTTCCACAGATCACGGTAACGGTAGTATACAGTTATTTTTTTATAGAGAGCTTTTTTCGACCGGTCGACAAACAATGTCTTAAGAAAGAAACCAGGAATAACACGACATCTCGATTTCCTTATGATAACGAAGTTCCTGCCCACACTTACAAATAATACCGATCCTTTCCCTTCTCCGGAAGGAATATGATTATAGCAAAAAGAGCTCTGAAAAGCTTTGATTAAATAATGTATTCTCAGAAAATTTTAAGAGATTATACAGAGAAGATCTTATATTTAAAATTGCAATTGTCGATGTAAAGGAGACTGGTGAAATCACTGGAGAGTTATTAGGAGGTCAAGAGTGTCCTGAAGAGAATATAAAATAGAAAAATATATTTTTTTTTTCGAAGTAGAACCTCAGAGAGAGAACCCTAGTGAGAGTACACTTGATGAGAAATGTTTGGCTTTGATCGTCGTTCAAGTTTTCGATATTTGAAGTTTAGTGGTCAAATCTTTAGAAAAGTCTAAATCCCCGTATAAATTATAATGTAAACTCTATATTTAAAAAAACCTCCACTGTTAAGAAAAAAATGGATAAAATAATGCATGTAAAATTACTGAAAAAATTTTCTTTAATTTATTGGGGATTCAATAGTACATCTTAATTATCTACGCCCTCCGGTTGAACTAGACCACGTTCGAAAATGCGCGAGAGCATTTTTTCTATATGCTCTAATAAGGCCTGATAGTACTTTAAAATCAACAAGCATATATCCCCTTAAATATAGTGGAAAGTAGGCATTCCTAAATATTTTCAAGCTAAGGATCAGAATTGTTTAAAAATTTTGATAACCAGAAATGAGGAAACATTTTCGAAATATTTCCCAAAAAAGTTTCCGATGAAAAAGTCTCAAAAAGTGCTCATCACCCTGATATCAACTAGCATACTACAAAAATATGTGGTCACCCTACGCGAAAAGCTAAACGTAAACCATATCTGAAGATTTTTTTTCGTTGATTCCTGAAAAAAGATAATGAAAAAAATATTTGAACACCAAAAATAAGGCATTTTTTGATAATGTTCGGAAACTTTATTCGAAAATTGTCTTCATAATATCGTCGAATTCGGAAAGGTTTAATTCGAACTGCAAAATTTTCTTTAAAAGCAATAATTTCTGAAAAATCCTGAGTTAGTTATCGAAAAGTATTATGCCTATGAGAATTATGTAAACATTTCAATCTTGAAATGGTATATATGATATCGATGAAGGTTTCGGCACTGAGAGAGAATAATAAGGCCCAGAAGAAACAGTTCTGCATCAAGAGTTACCGCATGTATCCGCGGATATCGCGTACTGTCCAAAATATAATCCGATACCTGTTTCCCTCATCTTAAGCACCCTCACATACCTCATTTTGGTAACAAACTACGCAGGTCGATCTGGAGAGCTTAAGTTTCGCGTTATGAGTTAACAACACCTCGATTACAGCCGACTTTACCGTCGGAGCCTATATGTACACAATTATCAGGAATTATATAAATAAGTATTTATAAAATAGATCCTATATATCGAAAAAATATACAAATAATATGTAAGACTGAATTATCCCTTTTATCAACGAGTTCCCTCGTAACCCTTTTGGGCCTGATTTAGCGAACGTTGTACCACATGATGTATAAGAAGGAGGGGCCCACACTAAAACTTAACAAAGTGTGATAGAAGGGATATATTCGAAAATATACTGATGGTTTCCGTTAAAAATAAAAAAAATTATGTTTGACTTCTTTGGTGCCTTATGTCCACATAAGTTGAACTTTTTAAAATATATTTGAGCAAATTTTAAAAATTTTAATTAAAAACATCATTTAGGGCTCCCAAGCAA
Source organism: Oikopleura vanhoeffeni (assembly GCA_004367855.1). Classification (NCBI taxonomy): domain Eukaryota; kingdom Metazoa; phylum Chordata; class Appendicularia; order Copelata; family Oikopleuridae; genus Oikopleura; species Oikopleura vanhoeffeni. The sequence goes on along the minus strand of SCLH01000424.1, from coordinate 480,598 downwards.
AAATCAGCTACCCGATAAAAAGGCTCTATCTGTATGAGTCTGAAAATTGAGGACATTGTGTAGTTTTGAACGCTGAAATTTTTTGCCAAAAATATTTATTGGTGCAACGACTTGCAGGCGCTGTTTTGGGCGGTCAACGTTTTTTTCCAAAATTAAGGCAATTGCATATCGGAATTTCTCATCGTGAAGCACCGGAAATGTAGGTGCCCGAAAATTCGAATTATTTTTAATAAATAATTCAAGTAAAAAATGCGCCCATAGATTCAAGTAACACTGTTTGTATATTTGTTATATTTTTTCTTTCAACTATTAAGTGTTGTCCTCAAGATATTGTTTAACGAAATATTGACAATTATTTGTTGATTCCGTAATTTTGAAACATCTCAAAAAACCAAGAATAATTTTTATTTGATTAACCCATATATTTTCAGATCAAATCCATATCACAAATATCGAAATTCTGGACGTTAAAACAAGTATAGCTCAATTCCAAGTTCATTTGGCCCCAGAAAGTACAATTATTGACTATGATACGATTGAAATCTTGTTAAGCCAAAACAACGATGCAGAATATGGACGAGAAATTCGAAGTTCTTCCTTGTTTTTTCCATTGGGAATGCTGCAAGAAAACACTAGTTATTCGATGAAAGTAAAAGTTTCGACTGGAATAATCGAATCTAATTGGTCGGAAGAAATTCATTTTAGAACAAGTTCGAATATTTTGGCAGAGGCAATTCACCCAGTGAAACCTCAAACTGGACAATGGATTGCGGGAATTATAACTGGAGTTGTTATTCTGATCATCTTTATTGTCTTGATTGCAGTGGTAAGATATTTATAAATTTCATATCAAACTAGCACAGAAAAAGTTTCGCCAAAGCACCAAAGCCTTTATCTTAAATCCTATATAGGCTTTACTTTGGACGTTGTTTACTAAAAGCCCAAGGCAGTTGGAGTTTCAATTTTTCTGCATCAGAAAGTTGGAAAGTTATATTTTTGCATCCGACAATTTGAATTCTAGAATTTTCATTTTATTTTTAGTTAATATAGTGAGAATAGCAAGGTTCAGCATATCACGTGATACAAGGTCACAGTTGTCTTGACAAATTATATTTAATTTGGAATCGATGCAAAATGCTCTGACTTACGTCTCAGTGTTGTTCGATTAGATCTATGTATCAAAAATCCGTAATAATTTATGAAAAATAATCTTTTATTCACATTTCAAATTTAAATCAGATTCTGATTATCAGAACCGAAAATTATCCAAATTCACTCCCGAGAAAAGTATATAAAAAATATTGAGCAATTACTGTATTTCAAAAAAACTCGACTCGGGTCACCAAAGGGTATCAGTTTATAAATTATTTTGCGATTAACCGCCTCAACCTGAGTTTTTTAAAACTAAAATTTTTCATGTAATTTGTGGAAGGTATTTTGTCAGTCCGTTTATAATTAAATCGTTCCAACTTTTCACTCCGTTTAACTGATTGTTTTCATCAATAGTTTGAATTGAATTACATACTGTGCTGCCTGACTTTCAAGTGGCGTTGAGACAAAAAGTTATTCGTGGTACTAAATCCAGACTGTCGTATAGGCTTTACGGTATTGCCGCCTTCATAGGAATATCAGGCTTTATTTGAAAATATAAAAAAATTCTGAACAGGATCCAATAATACGATTCTTAAGGAAATCTTATAAATAATAATACTTGAGCCTAATGCCAATTAAAACGAGTCACTTTTGTTCTCGACGTCATTTGAAACTAAGGCGGTTTATAATTTCAGGGTTACTTTTCAAGGTCAAAATTAAAGTGACTCGAAATAAAGATTATTTCATAAGTTATTGCCCATAACAATTATTTATTTCGTTTTAAAAAATGAATTCAAAACAATTTAATTCGACTAATCAGAAAAGCACATATGTAAGCACTATAGTCTATAGTAAAAACAATGACAAAAAAAATTAAATATATTTTCTTAAGATAATTCACCGAAGAAAAAATGAAACAAATCAATGGTTAAAAGGTACCAGATCTTCCATCGAGCAATTTTCGGTTATGACATCCTCCTCCGCCGCTCAAATCACTTCTCATGGCACCGTCGATTTAATCCCTCGTCGAATCAATGCTTCCCTGAACCCGGATCACTACAACGAAATTCAACCTTGTGACCTAACAGTCATGCAGACTTTACGAGCAGGTCGATGGGGAAAAGTGCATTCTGGAGCACTTCATGGTCGAGATGTTTTGATCAAAGTTTTGGAGAGATCAAGTGAAAACTACGAAGTAGATCTGAAAATTTTCAGTCAATTTGAGCATATAAATGTTGCGCGAATTGAAGGTTTTGTGACTCCGGTAGCTCATTCTCCTTTCAAGTACATGATCGTTATGGAAAGATATGATACAAATTTGACCTCATTTTTCCAACAATCTGCAAATATCAGTTTTAACACACTGAATACCCTCCGTGATTTAACCAGTGGACTCGCATTTATTCATTCGCAAGGATTCGTTTTGCGTCAAATTGATACTGATCACATCATGCTGAATTCGGGCGATAAAATTATGCCTCCAGTGTTCAAAATCCGGCTTGCGAGCAAAACCGAACACGAGCCAATCATCGACGAGATTTCCGACGCTGAAAAATCTGAGCATATTTCAATTCGACAAGTTGCCCCAGAAATATTTGGAAATTCTAGATTTTCGCAGCAAAGTGATATTTGGTCTTTTGGTATATTAATGTGGTCAATTTGCTGTATGAATGTCGAAGAGCCATATTGGGGATTGACTGTCAGACAAGTTGTAGATGCAGTGACATCGGGTTGGAGGTTACCGTTACCGCCCACTGGTGGCGGAAATAATCATTATGATGACTCATTGCATAGAACGATGCTTCAATGTTGGGATCAAAACCCAGACGCAAGACCAAATTCGACAGAATTGAGATATAAAATTGAACAACTTTTACAATCACCTTCGCAGTTTTCACCAGGAATTGCTGTGTGAATATTTTGTACTGTATATAATTGTAAAATAAACTTATTCAAAATTGAGCTTGAATAAAATAATATTGAAATTTTTTGGTTTCGATTGTTAGTTAACCCTCGCAGTAGAGCAGAGCAAACTCTGCCGATCCCTGGTTGCCACATCCTTCTTTTTTAAGGATGTTGGTGACGATAATAAGGCTCCTTTTGAAATTTTAAAGTGAAGTTTTTGAGAAACCTGGCTAGAAATTATTTAATTTTCTTTCAAATATGTAGTACCACTCATGATGATGTACTACTCAGAGCATCATATGATGATGATTCATATAATATGAATCATATCCCTTCACGAGGAAGGTAGATATTTTTTTAATTTGATCTAGTACATTGTTACTACTTAACGTGCATAAATTATGTACTACACCAATGTACAACATTATGTACTAGACCAACTTAGAAAATATCTACCTTAATTATTTTTAGTAGGCATCAGACGCCTGGCGTCTATAAAAGTGACACTTTTAAAGTGTAAGGTATCATAATTCCTGAAAATGATGGAAAGACAAGCCGGGGCTGGAACCCGGGGCTCTTTATCATAATTCTAGCGTGTTAACCAACTACACTACATTGCCCGACATTTCTAGTCGGATATTTCGCATATATTGCGCGAATAAGGCGCTCGACTAATCGCTCCTTACAAAAGCACTCAAAAGCCTTCTCCTCATTCATTCCCTATTATTTTTATTGTAACTTGCGATTCGAGTTTTTTATAGATATGCATCCTAATTTTCAAATGTTGCCTCCAATTGGTCAAAACCAATTATTTATGAGTCTCACTGAAAAGCCGACTCCTCCTAAAAATTTTAAAACTCGTGCATTGAATTGACCAGAAAGCCTGGTGTATGGCCATTACGAGACTCTTTCAAAATAACCGGTTACTAAAACGTCCTCAAACGTTTCGATTTTTTCATGAAAGAATTTGTATTCATGGAAATAAAAACTAAGATATCAAAAAAATATTATTCGACTTCAAGTGAGGCCACAGTGTGCTGAAGTTGCAAAACCTTATTTGCAAAGTGCCGTTCCAAAATCAAAAATATTCGTGTTTTTTCTCTAAAATATATTTTCTCAATATTTTATTAGTATCTCATCCTGAGAGATCAATCAAAAATTGCAGCTTAATTTTGTAAAGTTAAATATAAAATTGTTTTAAATCCGAATCATCATCTTCGTTCATCATTAATTAGCATCCTGTGACCAAATAATGGCCGAAAACTGCATGTCTTTCGAAAGTTTGACCGCAAAACTTATCAAATAATTAGGCTGGCCGTGGACTTTTTAGAAATTTACGCGTCAAAAACACCGGAAATCAGAAAACCGTGATTTTCGAAGTAATTCCCTAATCTTAGATTTTAAAAAATATTGATTTGAAGAAATTGAAAGTTTAAAATTTTTTGAGACGAATACTATTCACCAAGAGGGTATAGTTTCGCCTTAGGGGACAACCGCGGCCAGCCTACAAATAATAGCAATTTTAACACATACATCATTATTATTTTTTTGTATTATATAAAAAACAAAAAATAAATAATTTTCGAGTTCAAAAACTTTTTTGCAATTTTTATCCCAAATAATTGGTAATTTTTCAATTTTATCTCTGAGGCGGGAAATGAAAGTCGATCTCAGAGCGTTTTTTCCGCATTTGAATGTAACAATTTATGAAATTTGAAAGGAATTCCTGACTGTACCGGTATATTGAAAAGGTAACAACAATAAATTGTCAAGTTTATCGATTAAGGCGGTGGTCTCATGAAAATTTCTTATATAAAGTTTAAACCTAACTTATCAACAAACAGTTTTCACCGTGTACACTGTGCACGAGCTTACTTAGCCCTCATTCTAACCCTTTCAAGACAGGGTTATTTTTGTACACAGAAGATAATTGTACACACTTTGGGCAGGGCAAAACGGTCAGTCGGAAAAAACCAGGGTTGGTGCAAGAACAATATGGTTCCTGCTGCAGGTTGGCCAGAATCCTGCAAATCCTTCTATTGTCACCCTAACCCTCTTTTTTGACAAACAGTTTTGCATGATTTTCTATCATGCACACAAGGACAAGTTCACTGACCCTAATTCTGAGATTTTAAACATACAACCAAGCCCAAATATTTGACACACCATCAATAATTTCCCAAATTTATTAATAATTTTAACATTACATATTTTGGTTTGCAAATGACGGAATTAATCACGTTAGTTGAACAATAAAGGTTTTTAAATCCCTTGATTTTATAGTCGTTATGAAATCATTTGTTATGACTACTTTTTCGTTTTCATTTTCAGCGCCGTTTTTAGTTTCCCAGACCAGTCGTTTCCGAAAGTGAATCGGAAAATTTCCAATCAAATTGTATTCCGTTACTTTTTGAACTTTTTTGTCGTGAAAAAAAAGTTTAAAATCGAAATTTTCTTCAGCTTCAAATCCCTCACAATTTATACCTGGAGTACACAGATGCTCTAATCTTATCATGATATTTCCATCGACTTTATTTACAAATTGAAGCGACGTTACAGTTATCAAGCACCAATCATTGCTTTTTTGGCAACCATTAGGGAGTACTGGAATAGCTTCGGGTAAATTCGAGCTGAATCCAATCCATGGTTTATCAAACACGTATTTTTCTGAAAACAATTATTATCTTCAAATATTGGTGCTCAGTATTTATTCCGCATTTCTCGACAAATAATTTTCAACTTTTTTTGGTGGCAGCTTATATTTTGCTGGTGAAATTTGAAAGACTGTTGACATTGTTTGCTATAAGTGCATATTGTACCTCAGTCAGAGGCTCAGTCTATCTGACTCAGAGCCTATACATTGACCGAGGAACTTTACATATCCCTTATTACGAAGTGAAGTTACTAAACTAGTGAGTGTACTTTTCCGCACATTCGAAAGAAGATAAGATACTTTTGGGGAACACTACTTGATTCACTTTATTGACCACTCTTAAAGAAATGTGATTTATCAACACAAAAAAATTACAAAATTTGGGCGAATAAATATTTTCCAAGAAAACATCTTCACCTTCATAGGCTTTTGAGCCGTAACTTTGAGCGCTTAGACTGTGATAACTACACATCTGATTGATCCTATAAGATCATATATTGGATTAGTAAGCAGATCATAAAATCAGAACGCTCAAAATTTAAAAGGGATGCAAAAGATTTTTAAAATACGAAGATTATTGATTAAAGATCCCAGTCGAAAACCATTGTTTAAATACCATGGTGTTCTTTTCAAACTTGAAGTTTAACGAGAAAACAATATCTGGCATATTCGCATCAATTATCTGAGGTTTAATAATTTTGTTTTAGGCAAGTCGTACTTCATGTAGCTACAGTCTTATCGACACTTTTTAAGGAACTTTATCTAAGATAAGCAAAATGTAATAACTTTTTCGAAACCTTATAAATTTAATTCGTGTTATCTGAAATTCTAATTTTGAGAGACCTGTTAATTGTCTTTGTCGCAATTCATTTTTGTCAAGATGATTTGGTGGTGTAAAATGTAGGAAATGTTTTCCCTTAACAATCAAGCCCTTTCCAAATTGTCCCGGATCATTCAAGGGTTCATCCACGCCTCTGCCATCATCTCGTATTGTTTCACGAAGGAGCATCAATTCCAACTGACCAGATTTTAGAGAACTTCCGCCTTGAGCTCGATCTAGTAACATTTAACTATGTATTTTCAATCAAAATGTTGTAGAAAAAAAAAACTTTCCAGAAAACGCAATTATATCAGGAAAGTTTTTTGTTTTACTCAGGGGTCGCCAACATTTGTATATTGGCTGATCCGATATGATATCGGCGATATCCCTTATATAACGTAAGTAGTAATTAGAGTGTCAACCAGGGGTCGGTTTTTAAAATCTTCGATCCGATCAAGTTCGATCCGATCAGGTTTTCAAAATCTTCGATCCGATCACGTAACGTGATTCACGTTCGATCCGATCAGGTTTTTCAAAAGTTATGCCGACCCCTGGTGTCAACATCGTACGCCAAAGAGCTTTTGGATTTCTTAGTTTGCTCTCAATGACACATATTTAAACAAGAATCGAACAAACAACAATTGCTCCGAATCGGACCATTTGCATGTTTTTTCCCTAAAACTTATGAAAAATTCTAAATGTTTTTCGGACCATTTTTTCACTTTTTTTCTGAATATGTGTGGTCATTTTAAGCGTTTTATCAGCTCAATCAGATGAGTTGTTTTCGAAAGCCGTAATGTAAACGGTGTGGACATATTTACTCACTTTGATTGGGAAAATAACATGAATCAGATCGTATATATGATACGGTAACGTCAAAAATTATTTTTGGTTGATCCGATTCACAATAACTGTACTCTCATTGGAACACCTCAGCTCGGTCAGAAATCGTTCGGATAAGACTTATTGTTTTTAAAGGCGTTAAAGCTTAAACGCGTTTTATCTCGACCAAAAATCAAACTGATAACAGTACAACGTTCGAATAAGGGGCGTCCGTATAACAGTACAGTCAGTGTGTACAATCGAACAAAATGACGTATGAAAAGTTGATACGATTCAAATTTTTTGTGCTCACTTATTTATAACTTTTTGTGCTTACTCATTTATAAGATAATAAAAATCACCTGGAAACATTGAAAAAGCGGCTCCTGTTTCTTCATTTTGAATTCTGATTTGGGAATTTATTGGATAATAATTTCCAGCGATTTGTTCGGTTTGGTTCAATTTCCAAGTTTCTCGATGATTCAAAGTTCTTTTCAGTTCGCCTCTGCCGTTGGTATCAGTATGAAATGAGCTGCCAGAGTCAATATCGGTTTCTATGCGGAAAATAATTTCCATTCCAGGATTTGGGAGTTCGCCGATTATAAATTCGTGTTCGATCAAGCTTTTTTGATTCAAAATTTATGAGGAAATTTGAAAGTTTTTTAAGAAAACAAGTACTGCTATTTCAAAAAATCACGCAAACGCGTTTTTGTCAGAAAATTGAGCGTGAGTTTTTTCGACGATGATGCGTTTATCATTGACGTTTACATGCTGTTAATCAGTTCATATGGTTGTGCAGTGCCATTCAGGCGAATAAAAGTGCACATTTTTGAACGACAATAAACATGATATTTGAATCTTGCCTTGAACCTGAGAAAAACCTGAAAACTTCTTGAGCCCAGTTATTGTATGTGAGAATTACTTCAGTGGAAATGTGTCCGTTCAAATAACTTATTTTCTAAATTATAATTTGAGCACAATTTAATTTGTTTCAAAATCTTACTGGTTTTCCAAGAGGAACTGCCTCGTTTTGTTCAGGTCGGAAAATATAAGCTCCAGATGATTGAGTCGGATTAACTGATGATTTATAATAAAACAAGTGGCAATCATTTTTTATTTTAATTCCATTGATTTCCCGGATACCATTTCTGCTCATGAAGATTTCTAAAAAAAAAATATGCAGGGGGCCTAATTTGCAAATATTGTCAAAAAATTAACGCCATTTCATGAGTTTTGTCATTATTTCCCCTATTCACACTTTTGTGAATATCCCGGCCCTACTTCTTAAAAACACACTACGTTTCCTAATCAAGGCCGGGATATTCACAAAAGTGTGAATAGGGGATATAGCTCAAGTGCGCGAATGGCCGAAACTGCCAATATTGCTGATTTGAAGTTTTTGTTAAAAAGTAATTACATTGCGTCATAATGGACGTCATTCATAGACGATTTGAAATAAGAAATTTCAAAACTCAAAAACTCTTTGATAGTTATCAATGTTTTTAAGCTATCTTGTAGGATTATTTTGAGTTTTGTGATTAAAAAACGGTGTCAAGGTGCGAAACGTGACTTTTGAGTCCTTGGGTTCTCACAGGAGTTAAAATAGCGATATCACAAATAAAATAAACTGACTCGACAGCGAAGAGTTTTCGTCAAGCTCATTATTAATTGCAACGTTATCGGATGTACCGACTGCGCGAAATTAACCGGTAAAGTATAGCTTCCGGTACCGGAAGTAATATTTCAATGATTTATATGTACCAACAGATGCGCAATTATCGGTTTTCTGGAAGCAGTATTATGAACTAGAGGTTATAAGTGATCACAAAGTGCCACTAGAGAGGAATTTGTATCATGAGAAAATACCACTTACGGTTTTCACTTAGGATATAAATTCACCTTTGGCGCCACCTTGCGGTCACTTATGACCCCTGGTTCATAATACTGTTTCCAGAAAAGCGATAATTGCGCATTTTGGTAGATGTAAATCATTGAAATATCACTACAGGTACCGGAAGCTATACTTTACCGGTTAATTTCGACCAGCCGGTATATCCGATAACGTTGCAATTTAAAATCACTCTGGAAATAACCCTTCGCTGTCGAATCAGCTTATTTTATTTGTGATACCGCTATTTCAACTCTCGTGAGAACTCGAGGACTAAAAGGTTACTTTTCGCACCTTTAACCCGTTCTTTTTGAAAATAACATCAAAACAAAAAAACATCCTGGGTCTTAAAATGACTAGAAAAAAATTCTCTACAAGATAGCTTAAGGGGGTTCTATAGGTAGCCAATATATTTTGTACTGAAAATTATTTTGACTGGATTTTAGAATTTTTGATCTCCACGTAGATTGTTTAATTATATAAAGAAATAAAAATTTGAAAAAATTTAACATTCTGGAATTTTTNTCATTTAAAAATAAAAAATAAAGACGGAGAAAAATAATTTGATGAAATTGTCTGAACCTGCAAAGGTGCATAGAGGCGAAAGCTCTGCCAATGACGATTGATTGTCGGATACATCCATCGATGGGAAGTCTTTTTTTGGTCTGGATAATTTCGAACATTGCGAGTTTATTTAAATATTTCGACTTAGTGCGGATATACACGATACCAATGAATTCGGCATGGTGCGTTGTATTCAACCTCGTCATTATCAATACATGGCCAAGAATCATTAGAAATTCCAGCGCTGGTGATAAAAATGTTTGGATTGGTATTTTGCTTATGTCCATCGATAGGAAGTTAGGAAAATCTTACAACTTTTTGGTTAAAATCTTCATCATTTATGTTAAAGAATCGATATGATTCAATTCCACATATAATAATAGTATATTAAACAAAATTTAATTTCTCATAATCAGAGTTTGGACCAAATTATTTAACAAAATGATCAATATTCAATTATCGAATGAATTTTGATTTATCGCGACTGAAAATAGTCAAAGACTAACAACAAATTATTCAAATATTTATTGCAGACAAAAATTTTCAGTATTTCATGAAACCAAAAATTTTCAACAGTGTTCAGCGTTAGATCTGTAATTTCTCATCACTAACTTACTAAAATGATTCGCTTGCAAATGGACATTTTGCCAACAGAAAACATCAAAAATCATTTGGTCATAAAAAACATTAATAGGGTTTTGTCGAGAAATCCAACAATTTTGCCATTTAAAATTGAACATTTTTGTTCAAAATTTTATTATTTTGAACAATTAGGATACTCGAAACTAAAAACAATATCAAATCTGATTTCTTGAAGTCTGCCATATTGATGTCCCAAGATCATCATACTTAAATAATCGAGTTTAGATACATTTGCTTTTGAATCGCCGTAATATTAAAAAAATCCGGTATAATGTGGCTTTTTGAAACTTGTTTGGATCTCCTGTAATATCGGTTGAGCCGCCCAGCACCACATACTACTAATCACAGTGAAGATTCATCACTCTGATACAGGACTCTCTCATAGTGAAATTGCTATTTAATCGATACTTTCCAATTTATAAAAACTAATAATTTCTTAACATAATTAAATGATATGTAACATTTAAGTGATTTTTGGATCAATCATACACAAATCATTTGATTTAACAAGATCGCAAAGTATAAATGAATAGATAGAAGATAAAGATGAAGAAACAATAACAGAAAATAACCGCATATAAATATAGATAGATAGACTGTAAAACCCAGATAATACATAATAGAACCCCTCCCCCCCCTCCTCACTCCCCGCCCTCAAGCACCCCTACGTCCTCTTTTGGCCCTCCACGTTTTGACAAACCACCCCTCTCCACGAACAAGCAAGCCATTTCTGCACCTCTCCGGAGCTGCACCCCCCACCTCTCCCCCCCCCGCGCTCCACCCCCCCCATCCCCCCCCCCCACTCCCCACCCCCCCCGCCCCCCCCCCCCCACCACCCCTCCGCCCCCACTCCAACCACCTCCGCGCTGGCTGTCCAGCCAAACCTGGTCCGCCCAATGGACCCAACACATTTACTCAAAGTGAAAATTGTCGACAAAGACTCTCATCCGCTGTCTAGCGCACCAACTCTAGAGGACTCGAATAACCAAAATCCTCCCCTATAATACAAGAGTCAGAAAACCGCAATGTCTCCCCTCCACCTTTTCCAATCCTGGGTCAAAATAGCTCTCTAGTCCATCTACATAAGCTATTTTGCTAAAAAACCTTGATCCTCTCGCAACAAACGAAAAAAAAATAAGAAAGGCAATGTTCGCCATAAGCGTTTTAAGAAAAATATTCGCGATTATGGGGCATTTTCGGCATATTGGAACTAACATAAAGTTTTCGTTCATTACTTGAAATCGTTGACGTTCAATAAATGATCTCATTCTTTAAAACGTTTTTCATTCAATATGAGAAGTTTAACATGTGTCTCGAATGAAGTAAATCACCAAAATGCGCACAATTAAGTACTCCACCCAACGCAAATAAACAAAACTCAAAAAAAACTGGAAATGGGAAATTAAACCTTTGAAAAACTACGTTATTCATGACAGGCCGGCAGAAATTGTAAAAAAAGTCACGCCCACGCCAATTTGACGAATTTGGCACAGAAGTATTTTAGCTTAAATCAGAAATTGCGTAGGTTATTTGGCGATGTAGAAAATTTTGACGATATGAGGCCTTATCGTTAGGCGTTATAAATGAAGTCACGATTGAAAGGTCTTAATTACATAAGCATTCGACGTAGTTTAAATTCACCAAAATACATAGAATAAATAACGCCTCAAACAAAATTCATAAAGTCATTTACATCTATATAGACTTATTCATCTATTATTATGACGATTTGCTTAAAATAAGAAAATTTAAAACTCAAAAATGTATAGATATTTTTAAGGCCTCGGTGCATTTTGACAGATACAGGATATCCGCGGATATTGGTCTTTGATGAGAACTCTTTTACTGGGTCTATATACTTTTATTATTTTCTTCTCATATACCATCAAATGATGTGTTTATTATCCAGGCAACTTTTGTAACTACAGAATTTTCGAAATTTATTGCTTTGAAAGAAATTTTGAGTTCGAATTAAACTTTCGATTCGACAAATTATGAGAAAATTTTTGAAAAGTTCCGAACATTATCAAAAAATGCCTTATTTTGTGTTCAAATTTTTGCATTAATTTTTCAAATAACGAATAAAACTCTTCAATATGGCTACTTAAACTTTTCCGTAAGTGACCAGATATTTTTTAAATGCTATTTGAAAAATCATTCTATGACACTTTTTTGAGATTTCGTCGAAACTTTTTTGGGAATATTTGAAAATTTTCTCATTCTTCTTCAAACTTTTCAAACTTATTTTTTGGAATAGATCAGCTGTAAAATATTGACAATGCTACTTTAACTTTCATCAATATGTCTCGTTTTTTTATTTCACTCTCTGTTTTATACTCTGAATATACTTTTGAATGAAAATACGGTTGCGCGAAACGATGTACTTAAGCACCTCTTTAAGCAAACATTAAAAAAGAATATTTCAACCACGAGACTTGAACCTAATTGGTCAAGCCGGCACACATCCACTGCACGTTAGAATGTTTGATAAATTTTACACTCATGAAATGCGTAATTTTCTTCTGAATGTGCTAAAATTTCGTGTTTTGTCTTTTTTAGGAATTTTTATGTTTTTTCGATTTTGACGTGTAAATCCATAATAAGTAATTGAATCCCCTTATATAAATTTTCTGATGGCGGTCAGAATCCATCGTTTTTGAGTTCGTCTAATTAATAAAAAGCAAATTTCTAATCTTTTTTTTTTTTTCTAAATTGTATCACCTCAATAGTACCAAACGCGTTTTAGAGTGTTTATTTTAAAGACCCAGATTATATTATTTTAAAGTAAAAATAATCGCATCTGCAAAAGAAGACAGTCTATACAAAGTGAGTCAAACGAGAGTGGCAAGTTTTAACCGTTTGAATTACTGTCTTTATCGAAATCTATTAAGGTGGCAAAAACGTTCTTCCCATTGAAAACAAAAAAATAGTATAAAAACTGCCCAAATTCTGCCCAAAATGCACGAGGCCACGAACCTTAAGGGGGTCTTTTTATGTAGTCCCAAAATGGACTTTTGAATGTGCTATTTTCTCGGCCTTCATAGACATTTAGGAAGTTAACTGCAAAACATTGCTGATAAGTTAGTTCGTATTTTATCTCTGGAAGACGTTTTGATCATATTTTTTAAGATAGCATGTTGAACCAGACGCGTAAATGAGGTTAACAGGAGTAAAATTGTTCTTGAAAAGCCGTGTTTTTTTTTTCGTCCCCTTGTATTTAGGAAATGCTTTCAAAATTTGACTATTATCTGCGAAAATTCAAAGGCGGAAATACCTGTGTGTTCCTATTTTTCAATTTTTCTTTTACTAAAAAGGTATCAAGCTGCGAAAGACTGTTTATTTGGCCTATTTTTTGGCCAGGAAATTTCTGTAATTTGATGCTGACATGGCAAACTGATTATATTTTCCGTGGCTATTTTTAGTCTTTTTCGTCATAATTGCTTTAACAAAACTGTTGTGCGCTGACTTAACGATTTTCCATTTTTAAACTCCCAGGTATACGATTGAAGAAATTTGCTATTTTTGAATCCAATCTTTGTTCCAATCCAGTTTTTTTTTAAGACCAAACCGATTCGTAGTTAAAGTTTTTGGAAACACGTATTATAATTATGACATATATTTGAAAAAATGCTGTTCGAGCTCTAGAGCGAGAAAACTTTTTGGTTTATTTTTCGACACTTAGAAAATTTCTTTAATTTTTTTTTTCGAAAATTCATGTGCGTAATCTTTTTACGGATTTTTTGAGTTGTTATAACTTAAAATAAAGCCGACGTTGGAGCTTCAAATCATAAAATCAGACCCTTTAGCTCTTTTCAAGTTCAAAAGATACTGACTTGGCCTATAGAACCTATATACTCAAAATAAGCTTCCTTGCTTTTCAAATTTTCGATGATAAAAATTCCAGAATGCTTAATTTTCAATCTTTTATTCTTTCGTGTGTGCTTTCTTGTGCGGTATATAATTAAACAACCTACGTGGAGATCGAAGAAATTCAAATGCCAGTTCCAATTTCTTATTTTAAATCGTCATATATAGTGAAATAAAATCTATATAGATGTAACATGTTATGAATTTTTGTTTGATGGCGTTATTTATTCTATGTATTTTGGTGAATTTAAACTACTGTACGAATGCTTATAAAATTAAGACACTGTTCAAATCGTGACTTCATTTATAACGCCTAACGATAAGGGCCTCATATCGTCAAATTTTCTAACATCGCCAAATAAACCTACGCAATTTCGATTTTAAGCTAAAATACTTTCTGTGCCAAATTCGTCAAATTGCGTGGGCGTGACGTTTTTTTTACAATTTCTGCCGGCCTGTCATGAATAACGTAGTTTTTCAAAGGTTTAATTTCCCATTTCCAGTTTTTTTGAGTTTTTGTTTATTTGCGTTGGGTGGAGTACTTAATTGTGCGCATTTTGGTGATTTACTTCATTCGAGACACATGTTAAACTTCTCATATTGAATTGAAAAACGTTTTAAAGAATGAGATCATTTTGAACGTCAACGCAATTTCAAGTAATGAACGAAAACTTTATGTTAGTTCCAATATTGCCGAAAATGCCCCATATCGCGAATATTTTTCTTAAAACGCTTATGGCGACATTGCCTTCTTATTTTTTTTTCGTTTTTCGAAATCAATTTTTACAAATATATTTAACTAACTATTTTTCCCAGATTGAAAAGTGAACATTGGTTTCTGCTCTTTATTTAATTTTGATGTTGATTCGAGTCCTCTAAGTTTCCTAGACAATAATTCTTTGTCGACAATTTTCACTTTGATAATTGTGGGTTGCATTGGCGGAAGGTTTGCTACAACCATTATATTATGATTACCAGTTGCACTCGAATGAAATCTTTTTTGAAGTTTTTTCACCTGAGCCAAAACTGGTCTTATCTGATAATTCACAGTAAGACCATTCACACGAATAACGGCGGATTTCGTATGTTCCCATTTTACTACAAATGATCTTGTTAAATCAAATGATTTTGTATATATCCAAAAATATAAATGTTGACATAAATTAAATGTTAGAAAAAGTTTTTATAAATGAATTATTAAATAAAATACAGAGAGTCTGTAACAGAGTGAGAATCTCACTGTGATATATAAAGAAACAAATTTCAAAAACACATTATAATTTTTTTAAATTGACGTTCAAAACAAATTAATTAAAATTTTTAAGTAATTGATCTTGACATCAATTGAGATTCAAGATCAGATTTGATATTTTTTTAATTCGAATCAAATTTTCAAAATCAATCAATTTTTAACAAAAATTTCAATTTTAAGCAAAATTTTGAGATTTCGGACAAAATTTTAATTTTTTAACAAAATTTTAATTTTTTGACAATAATTTCAATTTCAAGCGAAAATTTAGAGTTAGTTTGAAAATTACAATCAAGCTGAAACTTGAAATTTTGTTCATTAAATATGAAAAATTTTATTCAAAATATGAAAATTTGTTGTTAGTTTTTGAATATTTTGTCCGAATCAAAAATTTCGATAATAATTGATCATTTTGTAAAATTTGGTCCAAACTTGATTATAAATTAAATTTTTAGTTAATATAATATAAATATATATATCTTTAACATAATTAAAATTTTAACCAAAATTTAAGATTTCTAACTTCCAATAATAATAAAAAATAACATATCAAACATTTTTATCAAACCTGGAATTTCTATGATTCTTGGCCATGTATTATATGACGGGTTGAATACAACCACATCGAATTCATTGGTATCTGTATACGCACAAGTCGAAATATTTAAATAATCGCAATGTTTCACATTATCCAGACCAAAAGATTCCCATAATGTATCCGAAATAACCTCATTGCAAGCTTCTCGTCCTCTATGCAACCTTTGCGAGGTTAAACAATTTCATCAATTAGTTTTTCCGTCTTTTATTTTTTATTTTTAATGATTGAAAAATGTGTAGGCAGATAATATTTATGATTAAAATTTAAAGTTTAAGAATATTTTTTTATTGTTTTCAATAATTTTTTGCATCGTCTATAATCAACTCCGTGACCTCTATTTTTTTATAAAAAAAGATTTGTTTTCAAAGTGAGGCGAAAAAGAGAACGTGAAAGATGGCAGCCAATCGTAAGCGCGCAAGTTTTCCCACAACTTCTCGTAAAATTTTATCAAATAAATTTGTTTTGAGAACCATGTGACGAACCCATATTTTAATCATTAAAATTTTTCTTTTCAATCAAAGAGGATTTCACGCCTATGAAATTTCTAGAGAAAAAGATAGAAAAAATAAAATCAACAAAAATAATTATTGATGAAACTGGTATACCTCACCTTTGTGCATAATCTCGTGCCACATGTTGTCGCTCAGTACCACTGACTGCGTCATGATGTTGTGCGACGGCAAACGCGCGCGATAACATATCAACTTTTTCAGAACCAGAATTATTCGAGAGAATATTCATTTGGTTGCAAACATTCAGCATCGTATTTGTTTCCCGAACGTAACCCTGTTTCAAGATTGAAAAAATTTGACTTAATTATAACAGTATCTATAAAAAGTTTCTCTATAAATTTAGGGCCCTTGGCTTCGAGATCGTGACTCACGATTCGTGAGTATTTGAAAAAAAACATACAATGTGAAATACTGGCTGCCAATCAACAGACTGCCTTTTTACATCAGCCGATAAAATTGGCCTTTATTCAGGCAGCCAAACAATCATATTATCGCGTTTTGTATCTTTCGAATAGTCACGATCAGTCCGTTGCAGGCAATTCAATCAGTCCGTATGTGAGAAATTCAAATTTGTTTCATATTACATTATACAGATTTGATTTTACACGAACTTAAAATACTTCAGTTCAAAAACTGAATTTAATTCTCAGCCGCCTGTACGGCTGTGCACAGCCGTATCGACTAAAAATCGTTTTTTAGACCCCTTAACTCAATGAGACACGTAAGCAAATCCATCAATCAGCGGCAAAATTCAAGTCAAATATAAAGTTAGGTACAATCGAAGCCCCCACCCCTCCACAAAAAACGATCTTCAAGATTATGTTGAAGAAATATTAAAATAATTCATTTTTTGTCTTAAAATGATGAAAATCTATTTTGCTCTTTGCTCGGGTAAAAATCAAACTTTTCCTTGAGTGCTGCTCTCGATGTGAAATAGCCAGTCCAAAACATATGTGCTCCATCAGCATATGGAAAAAAATCTTCATTTTTCTCTTCGAGTTTTGGATTTTCTTCATGTTTCGATTTCAAATAACAACTTGGAGTCGAATAAAATACTTTTAATCCGACATCAGCTGCATTTACATACTTTATTAGCTGCAACGGAATTTAATCTATTTTTTCAAAAATTTTGCAGGGAATCATTATTTTCAATTGTAAATAAATTCCATTCCTTATCAAGATTTTTATACCACATATAAGCATTTCGATATTGGAAATCAGACCCCATAGTCATCATAATGTTATTTCCAGTAAAATGCTGTGTTTGCTTTTCAGCTGCTTCTTTGAATTTTTGAACCATCAAATCGACATTATAACTTAAAAAACTTATTCAAGAGCAATTGTCCAGTCAAAATCAGTCAAAAACTCAAGTTAGCACAAATTGTAACATATTATACGACGTAATTCCTTCGAAATTTATGGGCAATCGTTTTTTGGCAAAAAACTTTCGGAGCAAACGGGCTTTGTTATTCTCAATGTCAATAAAAATATGGACAAAATTTCTAGATCTGTTGTGATTCGTATTATTTCATTCGAACTATTTTTATCTTTTTAAAAGTAATATAAAAACCAAACGGGGAAATTCCCCGGGGGAATAGGTGATAAATGAATTTCAATATTATGAAAAGTCAAAAAAGATAAAAAATTGCAGATAAGATAAAGTTGAGAAAATGCACTCACCATTTTCCACCTAAGTTTTTTTTAATTTATTAGTCTTACTTACTCATTTAGTCTCTTATCATCCATTATAGGATTATCTCCCTCACAAACCCAATCAAAACAGAAACCATCTGGAGGATTATAACCATTCTCATTCAAACCGGTAAATAGTGAACCGCGGTTGAAACTTCCTGGTTCGATAGACTGCCAAAGCATTTCCATAGCTTAAATTTACATGTTTAATTTAACTCGAAATAATTCCGGATATCGCATACTTTTGTCGTTTCTTCGCTTGATTTTATCTTGATAATCAACTCTTCCAAAAAATAAGCCATCAAAACCTGCCAAAGAAAAAATTTCGGCTTGCGCTCTTAATTCGGGGCTCTAAAAAATGACATTGTAAGTTACGAACTCGTAACGAAAAAATTAAGGAAAAATTGCCTGTCTCATTATTTTCAATTTCTATAAAGTCAATTTTTAGCCAACCAGAAGCCGGCATTTTTCTAAATTTTCTTGATCTCTGAAAAATTTCTGTACCATTCGTATTTTTTGACGATAGTCTATCGTTAGGGTTCGGACCAGGAGAACCATGGGCCAAACTAAGAGTTTTCGTGAGTGTTCTTTGACCTCACACAGGTTATCGTTACCAAATAAAATGACCCAATGAAATTTATGGGCCCCTATTGGTCAGAAAATTACTCTAGAAAACTCTTTTTTCTTTCTTCAAACTCGATAAAAACAGCATAAATATTGATTTTTTCAATTAAAAACCGCAAGAGCGTGACCGCAAAAAAATTTGGGTTAAAATAAAATAAAAATTTTTTTAAATAATTTTGAAAAAAAATTTGGTTAGTTTAGGAAAAAATTTTAGTATCGAAAATGTCGAAAATGCGTAGGCGGAAAAATGTGTTTTGTGAAAATATTTCGCGTAACGAAACCTAACGTGTATTTTTTGTCTCTGCTAGTTCGAAATAAGCTCCTTTTTATGATACAAATAATCATAGAATTGCGCAAGGTTGCGCAATATCCCTTTAACACCTTTTGGGTGATTTGATAGATGTAGGCTGAAAAGAAGAGAAAGCGGCCTGTTAAAGGGATATGAAAAATCGGCAATTTAAACATTAAAACCTAATTATCCCCACGAAATTCTTATGTGACATTTTTTTTCCGACTTTTTTCTTAGTTTTCAAATTCTACATTCGAATTTTCATTTTGTTTTTAGTTGAATTCAGTCGTTTGTAGGTTCAAATTTTTCCCGGTCCGAACCCTATCTATCGTAGATTTTCCGATAACACCCTGAGGAGAATGATTTTTTGAGAAGACAATATTTTTGAAAGCCCTAGCTTGAATGACCAAATGGGTCAATTTGCCATCCAATTTTTGGGTATCCACATTCTCCGAAAATATCTGTCAAGTAATTCACTCCAAGCGATAATTGTTGAATCATAGCAGAATAGTGTACAGTTGCTTCATCATTCATGCACCAACCCCCAAGTATAAATTCCAGCTGTCCGTTTGCAACCAGTTCCTACAAAATTTACTTGTTACAAAATTAATGTTTGTTGAATTTTTTTCCCAAATTTTAAAAATTATTTGATATCCCTTTTAGAGTCGTCAAGTACGGAAAAGAAGGTGATATACTTTTTCCGACATTTAAAGGGAACAAAAAATCAACGTCATTTACTCACTTGGCCACTCTAAATGAAATATTTATTATTTCCCTAAAGAAAGTGCCTCTCAAAAGCAAATAGGGTGTCAACCATTAAAACTTTGGCTTTTAAAAAAGGCTTATCCGATTGTGCTTCAGTAATCTCAGAATTAAAAAATGTATTTACGAAAATTTAACAAGACTTAATTGTTCGAATTGGACCATTTTTTTCTCAAAAAAAATTAAAATTAATTTTAAGTTTTTGAAAAAAAGGGTGAAAAATAGTCCGATTCGGTCCAATTTTTCTTCGAATATGTGTGGTCATTTTAGATAAGTGAGAACACAATAGCCTATTGTCAATAGGATAAGTTGTTTACAAAAGACGAAATTTAAACAGCGTAGCCGGCTACTAGCCGCCCTATTTACTACTTAGACGCAGGTTAATTGGGAAAAGAGTATAGTTCAAATTTTCGAGAGAGTCGAAATAAAATAATCTAACCTTAAAAGTAGTTTTCATGTGATTATTTTGTTCGCCCCACCATCGCCAGAAGAAAGCTGTCTCAACGAAAATAAATCGTTTAGATTTGTCCATAACTAAATGAGGAACTACAGTATCTAGAATGTATTGAACACCAGCATTTGCCCAATGAATCGAATCATTGGAGCCATAGTAATATTGATCCACAGTTTTTAGCCAACCAACGTCATCGTGTGAGTGTGGCACTGAATAAAAACAACGTTATTCAGCTCGTCAGTGATGACGGAAGAGATTTGCTGTATATTATGGACGGGTAAATAGTAATTTGTCAAAAATCAAAAAAAAAATATTTTTCAAATATAAAAAGTCTGTCTTCCACACTTCTAGCGGTGCCCCTGAGTTGATCGTACATAATTTACTACACTAATAAGGGGTCTTGCAGAATCCGAACAGCTTGCGTGGGCGGAAGATAGCACTCTAGCGCGCCACAATGGTTAAGTCCAACCCCATTGGGTAAAATTTCTACACAATTCATCAATGTACTTTATAAGTACAGTAAAATTAACTCAGGGTGCACCGCTACAAGCGGGGAAGAATACGCGTCTCAGATTGGCTCTTATTTGGCTTTACCTTCAACATGATACGAAAAGATGATAAATTGTTTGCGTAAAACGTCGGAGTGCTCTGAGTGTGTATTATTGCAAATTGCAATAAAAAATGAGCATAAAGCGTTAGTTTCACCTTGTTTTAAACCCTGGACTCAAAATTGCTTCACACGCAATGTTAGCTTTGATTTTTTAACTAAATTCGTTAAACTGCCCAAACATTTTGTATAACCCTTGCGATAAACCTTTCAACCTCTAGTAGTCAAAATTTCTTGTACTTTCTCAAAAATTATTTTAGGCCAAACCTTTTTCTAGATTTAATTGTTTCTGTGATTTTATAAACTTGAAAAACTTATTTAAGTACTGTAAAACTCTTGACAATGAATTAGATAATTCGAAACTAGTAGAATAAATAACATAAATAAGTTAAATAAAGCGTTAACTTTACATTTTTTCAACAATAAACACAGATATTGGAGTTTCGAATGGAACATCAACAACGAAAAAGATCTTGAAGAAGATATTCTCTATAATAGTCTGTATATATATTTTCTTCTATATTTAAAAAAAAGACGATGTACAACGATTTTTCGCCGTATTACTTTTAAACCAATTTCTTCTCACCTAGATGAACATTCAGTTTATTTTTTGATAACTTTGGGCATGTCTCATATTTGCAATCACTTTTCACTGTTATAAAAAATAAAAATAATTCTTTGAACATTTCTTTCTTTTCCGAAAAAACTGATTCTGTGCTTTAGTCTGAAGTCTTCAGACTGTTGTGAAAATATTTCATTATTTTGATTTGAATTTCAGATAAAATAAATATTTGATTGGCATAAATGCGGAAAAGGGCCGAAAGGTTGTATAAATATGATTAACCCTTTTTGGAAGTAATGGCACAAACAATAAAATGTTGTTAATTTATGTACTCTGAAACCGCTACTGATAACCGCAGTTCATACAGGGGGAGACCCAATATCGCTGAAAAAACCTACGCATTTTAAGCTAAATTCCTGCTAGTGCCAATATTGCCGTAAGAACCAATATCGCCGAAATTGCGTGGGCGTTTAAGGTTTTATCGCAAATTACTTTGAGTGCGTCATGAATGGCGTCATATTTCAGGATCAGATTTCTCGGACCTATTTTTTTGAATTTTCGTTTTTTTCGTTTGGTGGAAATACGTCATTCTACATATTTTTATTTTTCACTTCATTTGAACCTACTGTATAAGTTTTTATAAAATTGAATAAATTTTCAAATTATGACGTCATCTCGAACGCCAAACATTTTTAAGGTTTGAACAAAACCGCATATCGCCGAAAGTGACCGATATAGCCGAATTTTTTTGGAAAAAAACTTCCGGCGATATTGAGCCTCCGCCTAAAATGAATATACTTTTCTTTTATCACAATAAAAAATCTAGATCTAATCTTTCATCGCTGAATAAAAAATATGTTTTAATTGCATATAAAGGCAATAATTTCTTTTATCGAAAAAAATAAACGCTGGTTTTTATTTCAGAGAAAAACTTATTTGCCTCTATTATTAAACCGGTTTCACCAAAAATACGGCGTGTTAATTAAATAATATCAATTTTGAAACATATTGATACGCTTACAAAATTATTTGAGGTTTAAACGAGTCTGACGAAATATTTGGCACTTCGAACTTTTCACTCTGAAGACATTTTCACAGTTCTGATCATCCAATCGTCACATGGGAATGTTGGCAAACCTGTTAAAATCACAAAGAAATAATTTTTTTTAATTTTCATAACTTCTTGAAAATGAAGTTTTGAGAAAATGGATGAAGATTTATCTGGGAGATCTGATTTTAAACTTTTTGAATCTTTAAAAAATACTATTTTAAGTGAATCTCCAACATTTCGATTATTCAAAGTAATGTTAAAATTTTGGAAATAGAATTATTTGAAAAATTAGAATTAAGTGAATTAAATTGTTTTCAACATTATTCGCAGCTATTGAGAGAAATAATATCGATGGCGTGAAACAGGCGCTAAAGAAAGGTGCGATTTGTACGCCATGTTGGGAAGAAAATGCACTAGAAGCACGTGTCAAAAATATAACAAGACAGAATAATTTTTGCAGGTAAAATGAAAATTAATTTTCATCCTTATTTTGGTTTTTGAGTTGAGCACGTTATACAGCTAATAAATATTGATGACTTGAAATTTATTGTATGTAAATTCAATTATTTGACGACATCACATATTCCTTGTTAACACTAATGATAATTTAGGTAGGTGACCCAGGAAAAAAGAATATGCCAAATATATCCATTATTATTAGTGTGAACAGGGGATATAGACTATATATAGACTATATAGTATGAAGTATAAATTTTAGTTTTAATATCAATACAAATGAAGTTATTAGTGATACTTTTTCTTGAATTTTTACAGATAACCTATTGTTAAAATTTTAGTCTTGCAGAAATAAAAAATGAAAATGGCGAAGATTCGATATGCTGCTTTCTCATTGATAATTATCCTTATCTTGTGACGACAAATTTGCTTGAATTGATAATAACAAATGGCTTGAATTCGATTTTGAACTTTCTTATTCGTAAATTTAACAAGAGTATTTTCTGGGGACGAATTTTTCATAGATCAGGTCAAGAAGTGATGTCAGAACTATTTTTTACTTCTTATATAGCGGTAAGAAAACTGATACTATTTTTTCAACCAATAAAAACACTTTCACAAATTTTAGAAAATTATACATAATCATGCTCAATCCATTCGAGTGGGCATAATATCATGTTCAGAGAGAGTGTGGTCAAAAATCGTGAGAATGTACTAGACTGCGAAATAACCGTCCCTGATTGGCCGAAAGGCGGCTTTCACACTCAATCATCGCTTAAAATCCCTATTTTCTCCTAATATTTCTCCAAATTTTGAACACATACATTCTTAACAGAATATACAACGTCTCGTTTTTGTTTATCAAAAGTTAAAAAAAATTATTGATTTATTTTTTAAAGAAACATGTAACCGAAAACAGTGCCCTTTGTCTTAATGGCTTTCGAGCAATGGAGTTGACTCCGAATACAAAGTTTAGAATTCAACCAGAATATAGTGAAGACTTTCAATTATGGACAGGATACGAAATATAAATTATATTATTATGTCATGTAATAATTTGAAAGCGTTCAATGAAATAAAAAAACACTTGTTTCACAGTTTTTTGGCGATATTTACTGTACCAGATAAGATTTAAAAATCGTCTAGCTTCAACCTAGTATTTAAAATTAAATAATTTAAATCTTTGGTTTACTTAAGAAAACACATATTAATTTGCGCTTTAGCGCCAACTAGTGAGCAGACTTGACGTCGTAGAAATTATAGACCAAGCTCACTCTTATTTCGTGGTCGAATCCACCGGACAAAATTTATAAGCTAATTGTTTTTACGTAAATTACCCCGTAAAAACCGATCATTATTTTTCAAAAAATTATTTTGCAACACTCATTAACGAAACAAACTGAAAAACTAAATTATGACTATGAGGAAGTATTGTCATGTTTGAAATCGCATCCTCAAGTAGAGTTTATTTGATAAATTTACATCAAAACTGGTATGGAGACTAAAATCTAGATTTGGTTGGATGAGTTGGGGTCACTTATGTGGGCAAAATAAGCCGTCATTCGATGGACTTAAAGTTCTCAAGAATATTCTGAAATTTGGAGTCGATTGCAGTCAGCCTTATATTGGATTTGAAATAATTGCTGATGAATGGCCAACTAAGATTTATTATCAAATTTAGATTTAAGATTTTAGTTCTTAGGTTAACTATGTTTTAATAAAAGTTAGCATTAACCCCCACCTGCACGCGCGGTTCTATAACGTACCCGCAGTGCAGGTTCTGCACCTGAGTGTTTTAAAACACACGATGAGTATGTTATCTCAAAAAATGGCTAATTTCACAAAATAACATTCCAGAAATTGAATGAAATGAACCAAATGGTGACGGATGACAAAAAAAAATACAAAACATAGCTCGATTTTAGCCCATTACTATATTCAAAGATTCATATTTGGTCCCAGTCACGAGATAAAAGAAATTGTTTTTGACCACCAGGTGGTGCCGGGTGTAAAAATAAATAATGTCAAAACATTCTCTTCCATAAGTTAGTCTCATAATTATATTTGTAGGCTATTATCTGGATCCAGCCTTCTTTAACGCCCGTAGTGGCCGACAACTTCTGGACCCGTAGTGTCTTCTGGTTATGCCGCATAACTTATGCGTGACCAAACGTTTTCAATCGAGCATATAACCAAAGATTCATTATCAACAAGTATTTTTAATTGATAATCATATTGTGGTCATTTTTGCTCTCCAGTGACCGTTGAGTACATAATTGACTCATAGTTGCCAATATTTCCATCAGAAAATTGTCCCTTCCGATTATTTTGAGGGTACTTACAAGTATCTTATATGAACTCTGAAATTTACGGTTATTTGATATACAGTACACAATATAGGTTTTTTAGAAAAGTGCTCAAATTACATAAAAAACTTTAGGGTTGAATTTCAAACGTTTTTAAGACTTTTTTCTCATTACACTGAAGTCCGAATAAAATTACGTGAAGAAATAATTAAGAAATAAGGTTTTAAATATGTGTGACAGAAAATCTCGAGATACGATTTTTAGAGACAAAATTGGTGTTTTCGCGCCTGCCTAATCATTGTCGAGCAACAAACCAAAACAGTTTCGTTGCTCATTCTGTTTTTCCCGTTTTAGAGAAATCATGTAATAAATTACCAAAAATATAATCATCTCTCTTTATTGTCATAAACGCATTTGTCCGAGTGTAACATATATTGGCCACAATAATATATCGAGATATCTGATCGAGGTCAAAGACGAACGCTAAGGGATGGGGCAGGTGATCCCTATCTTAGATATGTTATAAATTAATCCTTATTTCTTGAAATATAAGATCACGTGACCAGTTTAAAAATATCATTATGTTCAAAAATCTTTAATTAGGTGTTTATTGGCCTACAAATTTTCCCGCTTAATTTGATCACTATTTGCGTACTTGAACCAAAACCTTATTTCCTAATTTGAGGGTGGTTTAAGTAATTTTTGAAAAAAAAACAGTACTACTTTCACCAACCTTATTCCTCGAATATTTGGTAACGTGATCATTTTGGTGCTATGGTGTGATGGAAAAATCTGATACAATCTCACCCACGCCGACACCTACGCTTTTAAAAATCTTCTTCAAAAGACACGCAGTTCGTACCTACTCCTTCAATTTTCATCATTTGTAATTATTTTTTTGTGTCAGGCTCCGGAGATGCCTCACAAATAATGCAAAAGCGCTTTTGTTTTAACATTTTGCTTTCAGCGGACAAAAACAAGAAAAAAACAGAAATTAAAATTTTGAAATGGTCAGTTTGGGAGGCTCAGGCAAAAGCTATCTCCTCCACCAGTTTGACAGATACAGTTTCGACTCATACTGCATCTGAAAGCACAAGACTTGTTTGACAATGAACCAGAGAGTTTTTTTTTAATTTTGCTTCGGCGTCTCTTAGGGGCCATGTCAACTTTTCAATTTTAGCCAAATTCTTAAAATGGTCAGTTTGGGAGGCTCAGGCAAAAGCTATCTTCTCCATCAGTTTGAGAGATAAAATTTTGACTCATACTGCATCTGAAAGCACAAGACTTGTTTGACAATAAACTAGAGAGTTTTTATTGAAATTTAGATTAAGCGTCTCTTGGGGGCCATGTCAACTTTTCATTTTGAGCCTAAATTTTTGACAAAATTTAGAAACCAGAAAAAATTCTTCAAAATAATTTTTTTCGTAAATACGAACACTTTTAAGGATTTTGGTGCAATTTTTAACCCCCTCACACCCTTTGACTATCTGAAAATGAAAAAAATTTCGGAGGCCAAAACGGCGCAGAAATAACATCGTCACAGACCTCCAATTCAAATGCGCCATAGAGTTTGCAATTTGATTTCAAGAAATATTGTTGAAAATAACATACAATTAGCCGTTCGAAAGATATTTTTTTCTTCTTTTTTTTAGGATTTTCGCCAAAATGTCTTCAAAAATGAATTGTGTCAAAACGATACATCGAATCAAAATTCTGAGGAAGCCAATTTTTAGAAAAGTATTTCATGATTCTTTTGATATAAGTTTATTTTTTCTGCAGTCTCTATACGAAGAATAATTTATTCACAAGTGATTTTTATGAAACTCAAAATAATGAAAAAAATTATTTTTCAAAAAATTATTTTCCGAAAAAATTGAACGGCAATTTTGCTGCATATATTTTGCGCGGCGATATGAATAATTGTTTTGTTAGCGATCGAGATATCATATTTCAAATCTGAGACAAGCTATTAAAAGCTAGAGTTTCACTTGTAAATTTGTAACTTATATGTCATTGTAAAAAATGTATGGTTTTCCAAGAAATACAAGGTGAGTGAACCTCTCTTGTCTCTGGCAGTTATCAAGTTCACAGACTTCGGAATTTGAAAATGTTATGTGTTATTTACTTAATTCAATCCTTGATCTCAATCAGTGAAAAATAAGTCAATTGATATCTCTCCCAGTTTTCCCGTGATAAGCGCTCAAAGTATTGCCTTTAGATAGGGTTTTGGGTGTGAGGTGAAGTTTTCGTCTCTGGGTGAGGAGGTTAACTCGGTAGCGTCAAAAGAAAACAAATTAGCGCACTTTCAATTTAAATCATAAATAAATCCATAATTTTTGTTTTCGTTTTTTGGCTTTTTTGGCCGCCGAAAGCAAAATTTAAAAACAAAAGCAATTTTGCATTANGAGAGAGAGAAATGTTTAATGTGTTTTTGGTGATACTTTCTCGTATTTTTAGTGATGGCTAATAAAAGATCAACTTAATGGAGTAATAAAAAATTCTATATTAGATTTTTAGAAATCGGACGCTCCTAGGCAGCACAGGTGGACGGCACCACACCAAATACCAGAAATACATTTTAGGGAGAAACTCCAACAATACTATTTAATGTCTCATGTCAACATACTCCGAATTCACTAGGAAACTGGCTTCACGCACCCCTCTTGTAATCTTCTACGATAGTGAACACCATTAATGAAACTGTTTTTTGCGCTCCTAACCTTCGGAAGCCATCATCTCACTATGACTAATGCGACCTTCCCGGGTAAAAAAGGTACTGCCAGTACATAATTGACCCATAGTTGCTTAATACTACCGAAGTTCATCAAGATTACTTCACAACTAAGTCTGTACCTGCCACAACCTTGCCTTACGGAAAGAAAATCCTCAGATGAGTTCAATTGCGACAAAAAGCTCATATACTATAAATCCCTGGAGGACTACAATTCATTTAAACAAACATTTAAATACAAGCGAAAACTTCACAAATAGGGGAAAAATTATGCAAACACTACATCATAATTTGGGCAAGACGTCTCTTCATAAAGTTCCTTAACGCTGTGAATCTTCAATTATCCATATAGGAGATTCGAGACAAACCTTTTACAATTGGAAAAATATATATATAGGACTAAAAAACGGAGTTTAATAAAATAGAATTCAATAGTATAGTCCCTAACTGCAAAATTATTGACTCTTAGAGAAAACTTGAACATATCATGCAAGAGCACGCGACTCAATTTGACAGGGTTCGACCTACTTAACCACGCTGAAATTATTGACTAGCTTCGAATTTTATGAACTAACGACATACCTTGTCCTCCATAAGTGGCGCGGATGCAACATTCACGTGGGTTGCCTAGCCCTAGCCAAAAAAAAGTTCGCTAAAAAACCGCCTTAATGAGTTGTAAAAGTCTAGGCGTGACTTTATAATCAATCGCGGCCAATATAACCGAACCCGAGATAAGGAAATAAAGAGACTAATCTACCCAGACACAATACTTAGATATTGTGTATCGTACTGGTACCGTTTAGCCTCTCATAAGGGGAGTCGCTACAATGAGAAAGATAACAAAGTCGGCATTGCAATCCAGTAAGAAGAACCGAGGTCCCTACCCAAGGAATTGCTACTAACTTAGCAGGGATTACTTAATATTTCTTAATCAGAAAAACAAGTAAAATATCTTATTATAGAAGGAAAAATAAAAAACATGTAAATTATTAGAGATTTTATTATCAACGAAATGCCGGTTTTTAATTTGAAAAAATAATAATATTACATTTTCAAAAATATAATAATAAACAAAATTAATAAATAAAAATGGAAATATCAGCCGAACCATAGGAAAAATCGTGTCTTTCACAAGTTCAGAGGGGTCAGAAACTCAAGTAAAAAAACAATTTGCATCAGAACACTACGTAAGTGACTTAAATACCAAAGCAAATATACTTCTTCTCCATAAAGCATCAGATTCAAGATATGCGCAAATCGGGATATACGAAATTTATTATAATTTGAAGGGATACAACAACATCCGGAAAATAAGCGATAGGAAACCGACTCTAAATCCTGGGCATATGCAATTTAAATTCTTTGAAGAAGGGGACTTTTTTGTTACTAAAAGTTTTGGCCCAATTAAACGACCCAGGAAATTTTAGTACATGGATAGCAGTTATAAAATAGTTAAAACCGCTATCGATCGACGCCCTAAATGATAATAGCTAAGGACACAATATCATTCCCAGGGAGATGGGAAAATATAAATCAATATTTTACCCAGGTCTTAGACGATTTTGTTACTTGGATTAACAGATAATGAAAGTCCGCGCTAGGAATACAGCAAATGAAATTCCATACATCACCGGACCACGCAAAAACTCCACGTACATAATCGGAGAATTACTACCGGTTCAAAACAGCATTAGCGAAATTGAACAATTAAAGTTTGGGGATGCAGGAGTTGAGATTAATCCAAAGGAAAAATATTGTTGAAAAATTATAACTAGAAGTTAAAAATGTACACAATCGTTAAACATTCTGAAACAAGTAATAAACATTTAAAGACACATACCATATTAATTTTTGACATATTACTGAGAACCATAACATCTATGTCTATTATT
Source organism: Oikopleura vanhoeffeni (assembly GCA_004367855.1). Classification (NCBI taxonomy): domain Eukaryota; kingdom Metazoa; phylum Chordata; class Appendicularia; order Copelata; family Oikopleuridae; genus Oikopleura; species Oikopleura vanhoeffeni. The sequence goes on along the minus strand of SCLH01000424.1, from coordinate 450,560 downwards.
CTCCAATTACAAATTATAGGGTCTTAATAGGTCACTGATTTTATAATTAGACAAGATTAATCCTATGATGAAACTTTTCATGAAGAATTTTTAAAACTTATTGCTAATATCTACATAGGAGCCTGCAGACTGTACACATATAATTTACGATGGAATTAAGAATTAGGGCACATGGATTCATTTAGAAATTGTCCTTTGTTTAATGTAGGTGCCTGTTTTGGCCTAATAGTTATTTCCCGTGTTGGCTAAGCATGGTTAACCCTAAATATCGTACACCAATGTCAATGCCAGAAAATTGCAAAAAAGACCCCTATTGGACCGCCTATCGCTAGTATTCCTCCAGGCTCAAGTTCTCCGGTGGAGCATGCATCGTAGCCTATTGTATCTTGAGCGCATCTCTCAAAGTAAACGGAACGCCTGTCGTGGTCTACCAGTAACCTGATCAATTTTATTTTCCAATGGCAGAATATACTGAGCGGGAGCTTAGTAACCTCCCGTGGGATGAGATTGCGTCTCTTTTTCTGAATTTGAACACATTAATAGAGGGTTTATTACCTTCTGGCGCGTTACCACTGTGCCCGAAAATTTTTTGAGAATGAATTACTAGTGGTATTTCAACCCAACTAGATCGGAATTCGGTACTTAACAAAAAATTTTTGTACACATAATAACACTACAAATTGACAGATTACCATATCAAACAAGCTACAAACGGAAAATATAAACTAAAAATTACGAGATAAAAATATTAATGTACAATATCCTTTGGGAATAATTTATTAGCATTATGATTTAAATCATACGCAATATAAACAAATCACGAATTCACTCTAAGAACACGATTAATCCCTATCAACATTTTTTAGACTAAATTAAATAAAGAGATTATTTTTGCTGAACAAAGAATGATACAAAATCGCTAGTTAGGCGAAATAGATTTAATATATGTTAATGAAAAGAATAATTTTCTATGGCATCAATGGATTAAATTCAAAACTATCAACGACAAATAAAATTTTTTAAATTGTACCTCAATCTATTTGGAAGTATAGGGTATTCATAATTAAGTAATTAAGAGTACCAATAAAACAGTTAAGGAAAGCGCTAAGACTAACACTAATATATTATAGACCAAACATATCGCAAACAGCTTATGTATGTAATCTTGAACAACACAAAGTCTAAAATTTCTTATAACACTATTAAGTAAAATATACAACGTTATTTTCGAACTGTAGAGCCCGAAATGAAATACCGCAATGATATGGAATCCCAATCTTCGACAATTCAGGTACCAAGACTGTCGTACTACCATTTTATAAATGCTAACGTCGAGGACACTTAGAATCGGAGGGATTTGAGGCCAAAGCCGGAATTTGATTAATAGAACAAGAACCGTATTTCCCCCGTTTCTCGAGAGAACTAGTTAGGACCAGCGAGGAATGTGAAAAAAATATTCTGTACACAAGAATTTGGTTTATCAATTCGGAACCAGGACAAACAAAGCGAATTTACGACTGTATTAGTACTAGGAATTCGACGAAAGGAACGAACGCAATTTGTTATGGGTAAACTAAACCAGACCCCTTCATGGAAAAAGATATGTGCCCGATAGTTGAGATACGCTGCATACCACAAAAGTGGCAATGTTTCCTATTCTGAATCCTTTGACGGTTTTGATGTATTCAACCTGTCAATCTGTAATTAAATTTCCCAACTTGCATTCTCTTTTCTAGGGCAGTATTCCGAGAGGAGCCTAATGGAATCCTTAGAACTAGCGGACACAATAGTGTGTTATTGACGCATTTCCTAAATTGCCCCCTTCGCCAGACTTACTCTTACTTATGATCGGCAATACCTTGTTGAATATGATCATGCTATCAGCTTCTTGATCTCTTTCGATAGAGTGTATTTAGGGGCCATCCCATAAAACTTTCTTCGCTAACTATTTTACGGGATTTATACGTCAACACGACGGCTTCGTTTTTGGACTTACCATAGTCAAACCAAACTTTCCACTCGAATGACATGTTCTGTCACAGGAACCAATACAGACTCAACCTTCGAACACCGATTCCGAAAAACTAGTGAATGTATGAGTTGAGTGATATGATGACTCTTTGCTACTAAGAAATCTGTAGGTAATTCATTGCAAGTTCAACTGAAAATTGGTATTGTGCGAAGACTCAAGAAATAAAACAATTTCTATAAAAAACTTATACATATGAGGAACTTCTGGGTAGAAAAAGAAAACATGGTCGGATAGAAAAAAGGAGATAACTTTGATAATTGGCGATAACTGCATAAGTTCGTCCAGTCAAAGAAATATGCATTCAGATATAGCGGCCCGAACTTGCGCATCTTCTAGAGTCCATGGAAAAAAAACCTTATTAATACAAACAAACGTTAACCGATAAAATCGACGTATTTTGGCTCACACAGCGAATAAAATAATAAATACGGAAGCACAATTATTACCAATGTTTCGGAACATCAACGAGTGATAACACAGTGGCAAAAGATTGGGTCCGTAATATGTTTATCGCGGCAGTCATAAAAATCCTAAAAGGAAAACCACAGTTGCGTAAAGCGTTAAATGTACCTGCCCTAAGAGAAACTAGAAGTTCTTCATGAGACATATTATGCCAGAAATCATGAATGGGAGGTACAGGACCGACCGAGAAGTTTCACTGGCCAGGATTAATCAATGGAACATTTTTTCATGATCAGCATCCTGATGACTCTGTAAAATCAATGAGAATTTATCAGGTGCAGGTTAAAGTCGACTACGGGAAAAATGCTTTCATGAAAATAGCCTCCAAACTACTAAAACGATGTACAGGTGTTTTTTAAGGAATTAACTGAAGTTCTGAACCCCTTACCCTATTAAGTGACCAACAACTGTCTCAAGAAATTATCAATAAAAACAACAAAATATTTTTCTAATAACCAAATTATTTTATAAAAGAAATTATTCTGCTGAAATTCTTCTTATAAAAGCAAATGTAAACAAATATAGTGTAGACATGCACTTGACCTGTCTTCCTTGAGCCGATTTTCGCAAAAAACACAAGACTCCTTAGCTACACGTAATCAAACTATAAACAAAATAATATTTAGAATTGTCTTGGCAAGCCATGTGGACTATACGTTATCGGAGAAATCCTAATACTGGGCCCTACCGGAAAACTTCGAACAATAATGAAGTATTGCATACCAATTCGGGGAGCGAGATTTTTTAAATTCTACCTTAACAACATTCCCGTCAAACGAGAGCAGTAAAGATACGATGGCAAAATTCGAAATGAATTACCAATCTAGGACAACTCCACAGAACGCCTGATGGGTAGATTTAATATATCATTCTTAGATGTGTATGAGTCGCAAATTCCTGTTGAAATATCGTTTGTATCAAAATATGGAATAGAGTAAGCAGAGATGCGATTTCTACGTATGGAAAAATATGTCTCTATAAAACGATTTCGTACTTGTAGTCGAAGAGTGACTTCAAATCAAAGAATCATTTTTTCCTAAACTTTTTTTTAGGAATTTTCGCCTGATTTTCCGGTAAAAAAATTCTACAGCGTCAATACGACACTTAAAATCAAAATTTCTGGGTGACTCAGATTTGAAATTGCTTGAGGCTGCTCTTGGAAGTATTATTTTTTTTCTCTGGTCTTTATTGAGAGTTTATTTTTTCTCAGTGGTTTCTCTATAAACTTCAAAAACTAAAAAAACCACATAATTGCGGCGAATACTTATTTTTAAAATGAATCCGTTTGATTTTTAGTTAGAATTGTCGATGCAGAAGCGACAAAGAGCAGCAAGCTGAAGATATCATGACGATAATCAAGCTTTCCCGCGGACGCGCAAATACTAAGTTTGGTCCTTTTTTTAGTGCGAACAACTTGATCTAATAAATTTTATTTTCATCCTCAAAAATAGGTTGCTTTACAATTTTCGAATGTAATTTTTTATCGGCACAGGAAAGGAGTTATCATCGTCAGACTAATGAAGAGATATTTTAAATCAGAGAAAGATTCAGAAAGGACAAGTTCGAGTTATTTATATACAGTTTTGCCTATCCTATGGAGAAATCGTTTTTGAAACAAATAAAGGTTCATTTTTATGGCGTATATCATCCAAGATAATTAAATTTTGGAACTTTTTTCATTATTCTCCATCTCAACCGTGATGAGCCTTCAAGTTCAAGTAAAAAAACTATTTAATATTCAAATTTGTTACTGATTTTAGTGCGTGCCATTTTGGCTGAACAGATACAAAACACTTGTTATTCAGTACGATTCAGATGAGCTATTTAAATTCGAAATCAGATTGAATAGGCCAGTGTGCTACTTAATCTTTGTAATTCATATGTGATTTTAAAAAATGTATGGTTTTCCGATGAGTACCTGAAACTAAACCTCTATTTTCTTCTTGCAATTTATCGAGCAAACAGAATAAAAATTTTGAAAAAATTATTGGCCTCACATTTAAGAATCTATCCTTGATCTTGAGCAGTAAAAATACATGAATATTCTATGCATTTATTATCTCGCAATAACCGCTCAAGTGGGCGTCGCCGATGGCGTTTGGGTGTGAGGGGAATTTCAATGGTTTTGGGTGTGAGGGGGTTAAAGTATTATGGATTTCAGCAATGGCGTCTAGTTAAATCAACTAACTTGTGAAATATTGTATGTGGACAAGTTTGATCAATACTTTTTTAATAACGTATTGAGTAAACCTAGTCATTCGCTTATCGATGATTGGAAAATATTGATTCCAACGACATCTTTTTTCGTCCATTATAACAATGCTTCCATTTTGGCTCGTAAGAAAGACGTCATTTTCCAAGATATTTTCGCAGTCCAAATAAACTTGAACTATTGGTACAGGTTCACCTGATTTTCGTTTATTTCGAAATGAGGATCTCTGCCAAAATTCTAGAAACATGCCCTTCGGGTCCATTTCTGATTTTGGCATTTTCTGGCCATAAAGTGTATGAATGTGACACCTATAATAAGGTCAAGGTCGTTTTTTATGGCTATTTCAATCTTCAGAATAACCCATGTGACTCAAACCAATCAATAATTTGACATGTTTCTTTGCCGAGCGAAGTCTTAAAAAGTTCAATAAAATAAACTGGTTTAAAACTGATGTTTAACATCTGCAATTATCAGATAATAGCTCGAAGATTCAAAATTGGAATTTCAGGCTTAAAAGTTTTTTTTAGCGTTTGTTACTGACTGTCCGATCATCGCCCCGATGATACCGGAACAGTTAACAAGCAGGCTCTGAGAAAACCGCACGTCTTCACAGATATTTTTCGAATGCGTCTAAGTTTACGGTATAACTAGGGTTCGGACCGGGAAAATTCTGATCTTTTAAACGACTGAATTCAACGTAAAAAACAAAATAAAATTCTAATGTAGAATTTGAAAACTGAGAAAATGTCGTTAAAAAAAAAATTTGTCACATGATAATTTCGTGGGGATAATTAGGTTTTAATGTTTAAATTGCCGATTTTTTCATATTGCGCAACCTTGCGCATTCTATGATTATGTTTATCTATGAAAACGAGACTAATTTCGAACTAGCGGCGACAAAAAAATCCACGTTGGATTTTGTTGCGGCAAATATTTTCATCAAATAAATTTTTCCAGCCTACGCCACTTTCGTCATTTTTCGAACTATTTTTTCCTAAACTGAAACCAATTTTTTTATTCAAAATTATTTGAAAAACTTTTATTCTATCTAACCCAAATTTGTTGCGGTCACGCTCTTGCCGTTTTTTAATTAACACAAATCATATTTATGACGTTTTTATCGAGTTGAAAAGACAGAAAAAGGGAGTTTTCTAGAGTATTTTCTGACACACAGGGGCCAAAAATTTTTTTTATATTTGGGTCAATTTTATTTGGTAAGATAAAACCTGTGTCGAGGTCAAGAACACTCACGAAAACTTTTTAGTGTGACCATGGTTCTCCCGGTACGCAACCGCTAGGTATAACTGTCAAGTATCAGCTCAAAATTAAACAAAAGAGCTCGATTCAAATATCAAGTATCAAAAATTAACGAGGAAGAGCGGCAATTTAAAGCGAAAAGATTTAGAATGATGATTTAAAATAGTTTTCCCCAACGGCAGTCTTTCCTAAAGATTATATAGTTTACTATACGCCTGAGTTCAAGTGGTGAAGAGATTTGTGCTGGTATGAAAACCATTCTTTTTTGTTATCAAACAAAATAATCGATCGATTAATGATGACGTCATCGATAAGTGATTTATATTTCTAAGAACTGCAAAATTCTCTTTAGCTCATCAGAAACATTTATCTTGGAAATTTTCGAAAAAAGGTGAAATAAGTAATAGAAATTGTAACTTATTGTTAAATTGTTCCATAGTTGAAAAAATTAGGATTTTGTTAAACATTCTGATGTTATTGGTTGAGCAAATGCATACAATTCCTAATTATGAAATATTCATCGACATCTAGGCTGCTCAGAAATTTTGCCGACCATTCTGATGATTCCAATGTTTTTATACACAGGAATGTTTTTCTGGATCATAAGGAAGTTCAAAACTTAACAACAGGTTTTTCAATATCTTATGATCTAAATACTCAAGTTCAAGTCAACTTATTTTATTATGAACAAAATCTCACTTTTGCAAAATGAACGCATAGGCCTTATGCAGGCATAGGCCGAAATAAAATTTTAAAAACATTTTTTTGCTTTTTACACATAAACATATATGTGTCACATAAGCAGAAAAGTTTTGAAATCGTAGAATTTTTAGATAACTCGCGAATCAAGTATGGAGTAAACATCGCTTGTGAAAAAATAGCGTGTAAGTTTTCTCTATTAATTTTTGAAAGCCGAAAAAAGTTCTTTCCGACTAGATAAAAGGCTTCGAAACAGTACGAATAATCGAATCGGAATTGTCCTGAATTAGTATATATCCTATATTGAACGGAACTCCATCTTAAAAACGTTTTCAAACCGTGAGCCCAACCTGAAAGCAAACTGCTTTTGAATTTTGTACTGTATGACTGCGCGAGCGCATCCATAATAATATCAATTGTCATTGCTGGTGAGCGTGGGCTACGCGTAGGTTTGCAACACAAGAGAGAAGAGAGAGGTAGAGAGAGAGAGAGAGGAGAGAGGAGAGAGAGAGAGAGAGAGAGAGAGAGAGAGAGAGAGAGAGGAGAGAGAGAGAGAAGAGAGAGAGAGAAGAGAGAAGAGAGAGAGAGAGAGAGAAGAGAGAGAGAGGAGAGAGAGAGAAGAGGAGAGAGAGAGCGGGAGAGAGAGAGAGGAGGGAAGAGAGAGAGAGAGAGACAAAATTTTCCTCTATTATTTCTTACCTATCAAAAAGAAAGAGCAATATGGGATCGATCCGCCTGGGTCACAGTTGAAAAGTTTTTAAGATGGAGTTCCGTTCAATATAGGATATACTGGTTAATTTTATTTTCTATGTAATCTAAAATTGGAGAAAAATCGAAGTGAAAAACTCCGTTGGGACACCGCTTCACCTGGCAGTTTCTTCAGTTAGTTTATTAGGATGCATCGGAAGAGGCCATTTGGTACGAAAACAAAATTAATGAGAAGAACCTTTAAAGCAAATTTAATCTTTTTTTTTTTACGGTAACTTAGTAAGAGTTTTTAGTCTTAATATTTGTAATTTTATAAATATCTGGTGAAATGTAATTCAAAACCTTAATTTTCATATTTTGATAACCGCATTTTTTATCAGTTTTGAGATGTGAATAAACATGTTTTTTCCATTCATTTTCGAATTTAATAACCAAACAAAATAAGGAAAAAAAAAAAAAAAAGAAGAATAAATTTATGGTATTTTATTTCAATTTTTAGGCAAACCATTTCATTCATAACTTTTAATTTTAATACCAAATAGAAGCAATTTGGGCTTTTGGATCGAATAAACGTTTTTCTCAATATGATTTATTAATAGATAAAATAATAGTTTCTGAAAATTGGTGGATTTCTTTTGAAAACAACCTGGTCGGAGCTGATAGCATTTGTGATAGCGGTAGTGGTAGTGGGCCCTCTCCGCCTCGCGAAGTGTTAGGGTGGTCTTTTGTTAGGATGGTCTGGTAAGAGCGTATCGTACAAAACGTCTTTTTCTTGAAAATAATTAAGGAATTAAGCTTGAAGCGTGTGAAAATAAACTTCTATGGCATAAACATATTTTTGAGGAACAGGTTAAAAAAAAAGTTAACACAGATAATTTTAAAGACCTCGTTGTGAAATGAAAACTATATAATGTATGGTGATGAAGAGAAATAAGTTAAAATTTTTATCGTTATTTTCTTCGTGGTTTTAGTTTTTTATCCAGATCATCATGCGCAGCTATTTTAATTAAGATTTTTATCAGCCGAAATATCGAAATCGTAGCTACGGTTTGATTTTTGTGAAAATTTAAATTTTTGATTTTAAGCATTTGCAGCTCTTTTTTTGCAGGTACATTTTGAAATTTTCAATTTCGAAAAATTTTGAGGTTCATTCGTTTTTCCGCTTTAATTTTGAAATTGGCCTTTTCTGTTCTTTTTGCTCAAAGCTAACATTTGCGATCAGACTTTAAAATTTTTTCGTCTATAATTTACCCACCATTCTTCGCAATCCAATGTTTTTCTATTTTCCAAAACTGTTTTTTTAAAATGTTGTTCGTCATGCCAAATGCGTTGCTACCTGAACGCGAGGTGTCGCAAAGCTTTAATCAAAATTATTTTTTGCACTCAAGCTAACTCCCAATTTTTACCCGAAAATAACTGAGAAGGGTAAGCAGATTACGCCGGCTAAATCACCCAAAAAATCTCCCCTGATGATAAGGCAAAATTGTTCTATTTAAAAAATATAATCTTTTTTGGTGATGCTGGCATCCCCAAAACGATTATATTGTATAATATATTGTGTTGGGCGCAAAAATAATTTTTAAAAAAAAAAAGGTTTTGGCCTACAACACAAACCGGGGGATAAGCTGTCTTCTGATTGTGAGGGACGTTTCTAATCTCAGGGAGTTTGTAGAGTATAATGAAAAGGCGAACATTTAGACAACTATCTCGTGGGTCAGTCATGGTTTCCTCCACATTTTTATCCATACAATATCTGCGCAAACTACCCCCGTTCCAAACATTTTTATTGATCTGCTACTAAAACAATAAAACCTAAATAACTTAATTTTATTTCAAAAATGTTTAACTTATTTATAATCTATTTTGATATTGAAACAAGCGGAAAAAAAATTGTCTTTCTTTCTTGACGTAGCGCCATCATTTTATATGCGCTCGGCGAACTTTGGTCAATCACAGCACATGCTTGGACAGTTCCCATTTTTTGATATACAGTACATGTATAAAGTACTGTTATTTAAACTCAATCTGTTTGTGTCCAAACCTTTGCCGGATAATATGTTTATTTGACACCTCCTGACTGAGAGTTCAAGGAATCAAATTACAGTTGTGTTATATTTAACTTAAAAAGGCTGTGGACCGGGGGAAATTCCACCTGGAAATGCTTTCGACAGAAAATTTTTAGACAAAAAGTTTTGTGATTTGACACTTACCCACGGAGTCAAGTCGCAAGCTTCTTCTGAGGATTGTGCAGGTTTCTTCTTTGTAAAACGGACTTTATAACATTTAAACTGGTTTATTTATGTTGACCTCTACGATATTAAGAAGAGTAACTATAAGAAGGGCATCAAAGATATTCAGTGGTCACTAAGCAGTTTCGTCGGACTCGATGTATGATGAAAAATTAGGAAAGCAGAAAATCTAGCCTCATTATTAGATACTTTCCTTGAAGCTCCGCGTAGCAAGAAAGCAACGCATCTTCAAAAAATCAAATTTTCCTGTATTGAAATGCTTTTTGTTTCGTGCTGTTATAGAATCCAACACTACATCCGAATTTTCACATTATTTTTTACTATATTACTTAGATTTTCGATAATAATTGTTAATAATTGAAATTCTTCGTCGTTAATTATCTTGCAGCAACTACGGAAATGCAGGACCAGTTTTCTGTTTCCAATTTTTAAGAAAATTGTCTATAATGATTCACAACCCGTTGTCAACATGATTTCCGTTGTCAAGCGTCATACTTCAATAATTCAAAATGACCGAAGCGTTCCCTTTGGACGTATAATTTCTGGTCGATCGGTTTGAAGTGCCTATAACTGGCTCTTAAATGGCTCAATTCTTAGAGTATTGATCTGGTGACTTCTTGCGTGAATATACTTGAGGATTGCTTGATAAAAATCATTTCAGTTTTTATTATAATCGAAAATCATAAAACTATTTGCGAAGAGATTCAAACTTTGGAGTCCCAAAGTTAACTTTTTGAATGGGCAATATATTTTTTAAATATCACACGAAAAATTAAACAAACTTTGTTTTCTTTTTAGCAATCGCGCCTCTATAATCCCTTATTAACACTATTTGTATTAATCGCGCTTCATGAGTGAATCAGGGTCTGATTAGGAAAGTAGTGTCGTTTTCTAAGTAGGAGGGCGGGATCTTTAAAAAGTGTGCAATGAGGATATCACTCGGCGATTCCTGCTTCAGATATATAAAGCTATAGATGGAAAAACATATTTATAAAAATTGAAATTGTCAAAATATTTCAAGCTTTCTTTTGATTTTACTTTTTCGCCATTAAGATTATTGTTTCAGTTAATTATAAGAAAATTTGCTATGTTCTAAGCAAATGACTCATCAAACACTAAGAAAAAATTTATACTTTCCTGATATTCTGTAAAACATGGAGTTTCCCTGGCTTGACTCTCCAGCGTCTAGTAACACAGACAGTATCGGGAGCTTTTTCACTCCTTTACTGCAGTCATTCTTTTAGACCAGCCACCAAAACAGTCATCGCAAGAATTACATCTAATATATTTCAAAATTGATGAGGGAAATTTATTTTTTCTTGTTAGATCTCCGTGTGACTTCAGGTGCTTAAATTGGTGGGCGGTTAGCACGCGTTTTTAGTGCCGTAAATTCAAACAGATTTTTAACTTCAACTCCCAAGTGTAAAAGGTTTTAATTAAACACTTGAAGCGCGCGGTTTAAGTGCCCGATCTCGCAAATATCTCGAATTTTCTTTCTTTCAGGCGACAAAAGTTAAGCAATTCTTAGCACACATTTTTACAAAATCGTTTCGCGTTTTCGATTTTTTTGAAGTATTTTTAATCAAAAATAACTTAAAAAATTCGTTTTGCTTCAATTTAAAACATAAAATTCGTATAATATTCATCTTGAACGAAGCCAACTTTCTGATCATGTTTTAGTGGCTTTCTTTGTGCCTACTTGTAGAAAAAAAATCAAATGGTTTTCGCGCATATTCTGAAAGAATATAAAGCGAAATGTTGAAAAACTTTGTCATCTATAAAAGTTGGATCTATTCAATTTTTACAGTTATGGCAAATTTCATGCTAATTTCGACACATGAAACATGGAAGGGGATTTTTTTTTATTTGACAAAAGTCACTGTCTTGCCTTGGGGCGAAGGAGTTATGCATACAAAAAATTTGAAGATGTATTTTTTCACAGGCTAAGAATATTCCACAAGAAGGTTTATCTGACCATCATCCTAAGCACCTGATGGCTAATTTTTTCATCGGAAAAAATCAATTTCAGCGACCAGTATCTCCTGAACCCGCGCAGTTTAGAGAGGGTGGTAACGCAAATCTGGATCAAATCTGTTATGAAGGTTATTTTTCCTAAAACGTCAAAACTGCATATTTTTTGCATTGGAATCATAAGTGGTATTTTTAGAGAGTCCTGACTACGTCATTCGAAGTACTATTCTAAGTGCTCAAGGCATCCCAGATTGAGAATATTTTGGACACATAATCCGCGCTTCTGAGAAAGTGAGTTATATTTCTGCAACTAAAGAGTTTGTTTGAACATGAAAAAAAAGTGCCCAAAATGAATCCCCTATCGAAAAGGCCTTGGGAAAAAAAAGAACAGTGTGAAATGAGGTCAGCGACGGCGGATAATTTTTGAGCACTAAGACTCTAAGTCTTAGAGCACCCCGAAATCTTTGGGATCTTATTTCAAGCGTGAGATTTGTTAACGTCATTTTCAAACATTTACTTTGCTGGAATAAATGGGCACAAACTTTCGTTTTATCCAAGTTTTAAGGTTTAAAAAATGAGAAGACTGACTCTTTACTAACCGAATGTGTTTTGGCTTTGAGGTTTCCTCGAGGAGATTCAACCGCCTAACCAATTCAGAGCGCGACTTGGTTTAGTTTATTCTAAAGGGGCTTTCAATCTCCGGAGAAAACCCAAAAGCTAAAACATATTCGGTACTATTGATTCAGATATTTGAAAGCCGAAAACGCGCGCGTTGATGGGATTTGGTTAGTGGAGACTTAATCGATATGCAGTAAAATCTAAAAGTTCGCCCTCAACTTTTGGCGTTTCACTGCGATATATATTTTTAAATTCACTGGGTATAATTCCAATGACCGATTCAAATTAAGCAAACCAGATCAACAGTAAACTCACTGTAGTTTAGTGTCAACCATATTGTCTATTTGTTCTGATAAAGTATTTAAAAATTAATTTCATTAGAAAAAAATCATTTATGACATAATAATTGATACTTGATACCAAATTCTGTAAAATACGAATGAAGAATCATTTGTATGAATAATCGTCAACGAATGCTTTATTTAATTAGCATGCAATAGCCAGGAAAAAACGATCTTTTATTTGACCATCATAACAGGGGAAAACCTTACCTCTGTATATTCCTCTTACTTCTGCCGCCTAACAAATATGTGTGAAATGTGAATTGCTGGACCAAAATCGTAAATATCTCTGGCGTCAGTCTTTTCACTGACAATTAATTTTGTCTAAAATGTTCTTGTGGCCTGTAATCGATTAGAATACACTCTAAAAATGATAAATTTCGTACAGTTTGATAAATTTCCTTTTAAATGAAAACTTTCCGGTTGTAATGAATCAATATAAATAAAAATAACGAGGATTCATTGAATGCGGCTAAGCATCTGAAAGTGATTGTTTCAGATTTAGAAATTGTAGGGGCCAAACCGGCTGAAATGGTCATCCGCGGGGCAGATTTTCACTTTCAGGGAGTTATATGGTGGTAAGTAAAATATTGGTTTCGTTTTTGTCACGGTATTTGCTTTTGTTTGAAAGAATGTTCCGTGAACTATTCTCTAGAAAATGATGATATAATTATATTAGCGTGAGCCATTTTTTCAGCGTATACTTTGTGGGTTTCACCACTTGAACCACGCGGTATTTATAACTATAGAGTCAGAGAACGTGGATCTCCAAGCGCCTGTTTTGCGAGCGCTTTGTTCTGCACGCCCTCTTATAACACAACTTGAATCGTCTTAAATAGGCGAATTAGCGTCACTTTTTTTGTGAACTCTTAAAACATTTTGAATTTAAAAATCCGTAATTTGATATCTTTCTTTCGAAAGAATTTAACGAAGAATTTAAATTCGTGAAATTGGTTAGTGTGGAATTAAGTAGGTCTAAAATATTAGCCGGAAAAGGCTTTTGCTTTAGCATCTAAAACGATAGATTAACCCCGAAATATCACAATGACGTATATTTTGGATGTTTGATTGTAACATAATTATTCAAAGTTTATTATTCAGGGACGAGAAGTAACAAAAGTGTGATAAAGATAATATATGAAAAAAATATTACTAGAAATATATATATTGATAAACATATTTAAATTCGCGAAGCGAAGTTAAATATGTTGCTTATATTTCATCTTTCGCGAGACATAGTCATCTTTCGAGACAATAAGTCATTTTTGGAGAACATAGTCATCTTTGGAGACATATATAGTCATGACTTGAAACATCAGTTTACTTTTCGAAAACATAGTCACCTTTCGAAAACCTAGTCATTCTTTGGTCGATAATAGCATCTTTTCTCGAACCTAGAATTTCTCGATAGACTTGAGGAGTCTAGAACTGTGACATCAAGTGAACTCCTAGCTTGGATTACGCAAACATGTTGCGTCAAAATCCAAATTTATTATTTCTCTTACTAAAATTTCGAAAACTATGTTGAACATAAAAATACTACTATAAAATTATTTGAAATATGCCAAGAAAAGCAAAAACGTACTTGAATACCGCAATACCAGAGAACAGTCAACAAGTGTCGCCAGAACTTCCTGAAATCAATACGTTCTTGGAAAGGAGCTCTTCTACTCAATATCACACAGAATGAAACACTATCCGCCCACCCTGGAGCAAATCAACTCACAAGTAAAGCTTAAAAATTGAAACTGCTTCTTCAATCTTAAACGTCTGCTTAAAATCATACAATATGCCCCGTCTTTTTCTCGGTGACCTAGTAGATTTGTTTCATCGTTTATGCATGTATAGAACTTATTTAATCTGCAATTTTAGTAATTAAGTCAAAATCATTTCAAATAAAGTTGAATTTATTTTTTTAAGTTGAAATGTTTTTGAATTGAGTTAAACATTGTGAAAAAACATTGGTCGAAAAGATAATCGCAAAATGAAAAAAAATAGACGATTTTCTAAGTGTATGATACAAGAAGATATTTAATAAGAATGATATTTTACTAAATATATATAAAAAATCAGACGGTTTTGTCTAAAGTTAAACTATATCAAAATGAAAGATGATAGTTTCAAAAGTTGAATTATATCAAAAAAACACAAGAAACCACGAAAATACTGATATCATTTGTATATATCACTTTAAAGTTGACTATGTTTGACGGACAATGAAAATATTAAAAATATATATATAAAAATAATATTATAATATATATAGAAAAGATATATATAGAAAAACTCGGGCGATTTAATAATTTATTTTTTAATTTTAGACAGTAAAGACGAGATCAATCTTATTTAGAGAGAAAAGTCCAAATACAGGATAGTTATCTACAGTAATATTGCGTTAATGGACTTTTTTCCTCTTCCACGTACTCGTTTTCTGAATTTTTATCATATTGAATAGTTTCTTCCTTGATCTCGTTACTAATTCTGAATACAATAAAATGATTTGATGTTTTTATGTTTGTGCAGATTAAAGAAACTGATGAACTTCCATTATTTCAAGTTTCAAAAATATAAATTCTTTCGGCTGTAAATTTCAGTGCCAATTTCATATGAAAAAAAAACTTAGGTTTAACTATTTGAGTGGAGAATTTTTGCCTCAATTGCATTATTTCAATAATAGTGAATTTGTTAGACCGATCTTCACTTATTTCGACAAAAACGCCAGGAAATATTCAGGTTTTTATGATGAATTTAATCTTAGAAAGATGGCGCAGACATTTTTGGACACAGGTTTATTTTATTAAAAAATTTCAACTTTTAGCGCGACTTACAATTTTACTTAATAAAATCTTCAATATAATCAAAAGTATTAAACAAATTTTTACTTGACGACAATGATATCATGTTTTTGAAAAATCGTCCTCGCATTAAAAAAATTATTGCGAACTATATGAGCGATTTTAATCTGAACTTCATGGAAGTACAGTATATAAAAATGTTCGAGACCAAAAGGTGCTATTTCCTCAGGATCGAAAGTAAATTCTCCGCCAAATAAAGGTTTTATCGAGAAATTTTCTTTGTTGGGTTCGAACAAATTTTTTACATACGTAACTTCACCATAATCATTTTGTGTTCGGACTATTCAAAAAATCTAAGCTAGTATAATCCTCCTAGGCGTGAGGGAGTTACGATAATTTATTTGATCACATTTATTCATTTTCGACATTTCACTTTCATTTATTCAGTATTCGAGATGGTGTGTTTGCTCGAGAAATTTTTGTATATTTAATTGTTATAAAAGTGAATCTTTTATACTAAGTATCTTTTTCGACATTTTTTTGTCATCATCAGTGCCAATACAGTACTGTTATAAACTGGTGATGACAACCATAATGTCAAACATATATAACGGTACTTGCTTTGGGTTTGTGTTACTCTTCAGATACAATTTTTGTAAATTCAGCTTTTGAAACAACTCATCCGTTAAATTTCCAGATAGCTCAAACTGAGCACAAATATCTAGCAATTAAAAAGGTTGATCAGAATCGAACATTTTGATTATTTCTTGTTATTTCTGAGATTACTGAAATTGTTTAATTATCAGTTTTTCTTTGAAAATTGGAAACTATGGTCTGATTCGGACCTTATTTGTTAATTTATTATTCTCCAAATATTGAGCTCAGTTGTGATCGGATTATTCGTTTGTAAGCCGAATTAAATAAAAAGTTAATAGATATAAAGATAAAAGATAATATCTAAATTATAAAGTTCCCATTTTTTAAGAAAAAATCTTTCAGGATGTTAATCCCTCTTATACCACTGTTGATGATGCTTGTCCATAGGCTCACTGAAAATTTTAATCCCTAGATTAGTTGAAGTGATTTTTTGTGGCGTGAGCGTAAAAAGGTTGGGACTCGCTTTTCGCCTTACCCCCAAGGCTGTGAGGGCGATAGTGAGTCTCTGAAAAATGTAAATAACGTATTAATCGTCGGGTCTTAGACTAATATTTTATAACTTCGATGTTACTCGAAAACAGCAGGAGCGGTAACTTAAAAGAAAAGTACTGATCAAACAAACAATATCTATTAATTGTTACTAATCAATTTGACTGAATCATTAAATTGAATAATAATTCATACTATTGAAAAATATCAAAAGCATCAGAACTTGAAATTAAGCAAGAATATAAATTTCAGAAACATTCTAGAATCTGCTCGTGATGAAATTTTTTGTGAATAGGAATTGACCAAAAATGTCATTTAGCCGGTGAACTTGAGCCGTTTTGGCTTGACGGATAAAAATACAAAAATGAGAGCGAATTTTGAGCTTTAAAATGGTCGTGAAGGATTTGACAACATTTTTTTAAAACGAAATTTCAATTTAAATTTTACCTATTTATAATGTATAGAACTTAAAACTTGAAAGTAAGCGATATAGAAATTTCAGAAACATTTCTAGAATCTGCTCGTGATTTTATAGATATTTTATTTCGTTCTTTAGTTCAAGTGGTTTAAAAAAAGAATTTTCATTGCAGAACAAACACAAATACTATTTTTCACCCAGTGTGAGCACAGAAAAAAAGACTCTGTGGCAATATTTAATGCTCGAATTATTTTTTAATATGAAAATATTTTCGTGAAATACTTAAAATCGAAAATTTTGGAATATCACTTCTGAAAAATATCTGTTCCTGTATACGGTATACTGTAACAGTATACAATTAATTTGTTTGAGTGTCACCATGGACAAGCACTTTTCCTAAAACTGGCTAATTTCAAATTTCTATTGACGCAATAGGTCGCATTAATTTGTTTAGAGTAAAAGATGGAAAAAAATCTCAAAAAATCAACTCCGTAAAATTTGAACTAAATTTTCAAAAAAAATAAGTCATTTTTTTGACATCCTTGCAAAATTCTTATGATGTATTCAAAGAAGACAAATCTACGATTTTTCTTTGCATATTTTAGATGATTTAAATATGCAAACACCTTATAAAGGTGCTGTGCTCACACGGGTTAAACTACTTGAACCAATAGACCGAATAAAATGATCGTTTTCCAAACAAAGTTGCTGTAACTTCAGTTTAGGTCTTAGTATTGAAAATACTAAGTATATCCTACTAACTTTGAATATTTTTCCTGATTTCAAATGATATCAACTGTATTTAACTCGTAGACTTGATTCGGCATCCAGCTACCATAGACTAAAATGACATTTTGGTCAAATTTATATTCATATAAAATTTTTCATTGCTAGCAGATTCTAGAACTGTATCTGAAATCGAAATTGCTGTAGTTTTCGTTTTAAACTGTGTTGGTCAAATATTTTTGACCGTTTTTAAAGAATCAAAACGCTCTCATTTTCTGTATTTTATTCGTCAAAGCCAAAAATGACCTAAGTTCACCGGCTAAAATGACATTTTGATCGAATTCCCATTCACAGAAATTTTCATCACGAGCAGATTCTATAAATGTATCTGAATTTTCATATCTTGCTTAATTTTCAAAGTATAGTTCTTTAAATTTTTAAATAAGGTAAAATTTAAAGTCGAAATTGCTGTAGTTTTCTTTCAAACGGTGTTGGTCAAATCTTTTTTCGACCATTTCAAAGAACTCAAATTCTGCTCTCATTTTTTGTATTTTTATCCGTCAAAGCCCAAAACGGCCTCAAGTTCACGCGCTAAAATAACATTTTTGGTCAAATTCCTATTCCCAGAAAATTTTCATCACGGCAGATTCTAGAAATGTTCTGAAATTTTTTATCTTGCTTAATTTTCAAGTTCTGGTGCTTTTGATATTTTTAAATAGTATGAAATATGTTCAATTTAATGAATCAGTCAATTGATTATAACAATTAAATAGATATTGTTTGTTTGATCAGTACTTTTTTTTAAGTTACCACTCTGCTGTTTTCGAGTAAACATCGAAGTTATAAATATTAGTCAAGGACCGCACCGTATTACATTTTGTTCAGAGACTCACTATCGCGCCTTGGGGGGTAAAAGGCGAAAACCGAGAACCATCATTTCGCTCACGGCACAAAAAATCACTTCAACTAATCTAGGGGATTAAAATTTATTCAGTCGATTCGTGGACAAGCATCATCACAGTGGTATAAGGGGATATAAGGATGTTAAACTAATCATTAATTTTATATGTTTTTACTCAAAACACTTACCAATAATACTTTATTTTAATAAATTTGATGATTTGTATCGTGATTCATTATTATGTGCCAATTTCTGTATAATATTATTATTGAGCTGCAAATAAGGTTTGGTCGTTTCTGTGAAAATATAAATAAAAGTTCGTCCAAAAATATAAGTGTTTCGATAGAGGGCAACTTCAAATCTGGATCGAAAAACATTGTCGAATCATCCAGTTTACTTTCGTTTTTATAAATGTAGGATTGTGATATCAGCCGGCTTCGAATTCGAAATAACACGCAAAAGTTGAAAGAGAGTTTAGAAACATTCTAAGAAAATTTCAATTTTGAAAACAAAACAAATGGACGATTAAAATTAATAATATCTGAAGTCAAAGTGGGGAGCAAATTGGTCGAAATTTTTTTAAAGAACTTTTTAACAGCTGAATTACTTATTCAAAATAGTGATAGAAAAACAAACAAGCTGTACTTAATTTGATTAAATGGTGACCATTTAATGGTTGTTCAAAGTAAGTTTACAAATATAGTCAAAACACAGAGTTTGTAATAAATCCAGCGAAGGCAATTTCTTGGTTCGCGATTTGCTTTCAGTACCTCAAAACGCATGCATACTTAATTCAAGAGTTGGATACATCATAATATCAGTTTGGTAAATTTGAAGAGTTGTCTGAAATTGTTACACATGAAATTGGGTGAAAG
The DNA here is from genome assembly GCA_004367855.1 of Oikopleura vanhoeffeni. NCBI lineage: Eukaryota > Metazoa > Chordata > Appendicularia > Copelata > Oikopleuridae > Oikopleura > Oikopleura vanhoeffeni. The sequence continues at coordinate 431,150 of SCLH01000424.1, read as the reverse complement.
AACCATTTTTTGTTGACTTCAAATTTGAGTCTTCATTAAAACCTTTTTCCATGTGTGATATCTTCAAGAAATGGTGTCGAAAAACTAGCATCATAATAGTTTTGTTATGCTATATAAGGAATTTCGAGGCTTCCATTTTTATGATATTTTTAATATTTAGCACAATTTATATGAAATTTGTCTGCTCTCGAAACCCCCATTTTCCAAGAAATGAAAAAAATTGAATGAAAGCTAAATAATAAAAAATCTTTTTAAGACAACACGTCTCAAAAAATAGGAATTCCCCAAAGTAGGAGATCCCTTTAAATGTAAATCTGTCGAAAACGATCGCCCGCGAAGTTACATCTGCTAAGTGAGAAGCTAACCGGGAGCTCTTGGCTGACTTTTTTGTGTGTTCGAAGTTTCGAGCCGTAGTCAAATAGCAGTTTTTGAGCGGCGGGAACGGTTGGGCGGATCCGCTGATTTGAGCTCTTCCAAGGTCATTTCCCGCCAAACTAGCGGAGGTGATATTCAAAATATTTGTCACTAACAGAACCAACCTTCGCGGTAATTTCCAATTTAACAGAAATCTGATACAATCCATCTACACCGACACCTACGCTTTTAAAACCTTCTTAAACAGACACGCAGTTTGTACCACACTGCTTCAATTTTCATCATTTTTTTTTTTTTTTGTGTGAGGCTCGGAAAAACCTAACAAATAATGCAAAATTGCTTTGTTTTTTAAATTTTGCTTTCGGCGGCCAAAAAAGCCAAAAACGAAAAAAAATTATGGATTTATTTATGATTTAATTGAAAGTGCGCTAATTTGTTTCTTTTTGACGCTACCGAGTTAACCTCCTCACCCAGAAACGAAAATTCGCCTCACACCCAAACCCTATCTAAAGGCAATACTTTGAGCGCTTATCAACGGGAAAACTGGGAGAGATATCAATTGACTTATTTTTACTGATTGAGATCAAGGATTGAATAAAGTAAATAACACATAAATTTTTCAAATTCCGAAGTCTGTGAACTTGATAACTGCCAGAGACAAGAGAGTTCACTCACTGTTATTTCTGGAAAACCATACATTTTTTTCCTCGTATTTAATCAAACGGTTGGTGAGAGTGGTACTGAACTGTCGAATGGAATCGCGAGATCAAGGATAGAAAGGGGTTTTGTTCGCGTTCGAGCAAGCAGCTAAAAAAAATTTTTATTAGTGTGATTTACGATACACACACCCGAAATTTTTGAAAATTACAGAGAAATAATAGGCAACATTTTGCGAACAGATCAGTTATTTTTTCGCGATTTTTTGACCCTTTTTTCAGACTTGAAAAATAAATTTATGATTTTGTATTATTTAGCGTAGGTTTACTTCTAATCTTTAGTTTACAACCTTGGTTGAGGCTTTTGGTCTTAGATTTTACCTCAAGTAAACTGCAAATTTCTTCTAATGTACTATTATTAGGCATGGATGAAATAATCAGTCAAATCTTGCTGAAGGAACCACATTTTGAACCGAAAGGACAGACTGTGACTAATTCCCTCAAGACGCATTGCCCTCCGGCACACAAATACAATCGTCGCCGTTTGAAACATGGAGCGAAAACCGAAAATAAATTCGAAATCCCCATGTTAAAAACACATAATAGCCCTGTTTTCATCGTTCTCTTTGGACAGGCTCTGAAAATAATTATTCTCAAAATAATAATTCCGAGCTTGGACATAGAGATATGCATTAATTCAGGTACTTTATTAGTATATTTACTGTTAGTTAAAACTTTGGAAATATATTTTATTATGCTTATTTGTCATTTAAAATACAAATTATACAGATTAAATAAATTCAATAGAAATGTTAACTTCGAATTAAACAAGGACAATCTCACTGACCCCAACTTTACAATAAAAGTCAATCGGTGTCGTTGCCCTTATATCATTGAAGCACTCACTTTCTTAGTATTCCAATATTTGAGATTTAAATGCATGCAAAATAACCATAAAAATGAGTTTACGATATACTCATTGAAAAAATTATCGACCATACTAGCATTTAATGTGAGAAATGTGTACCTATTACATCACATTCTCACCAACTTTTTGCTAGGAAATAACCGACTGGTTATAAAATACGAAAAAACTCAACTTTACAATAGTATATTTCTTTTTTTGATATACTGTTGTCATTTATTTTTTACGACTAAATACTTTTACAATTATTGTTATGAGACTAAAATAAAAATGCAAATTGGCAGACGTCTAAAAAATGACATAAAATATTTTTACAAAATGTCACTTAAAGAAGACAAGTGCTGCCAATTTTTTCAAAATAATATATCTTATGCTTTTTTACATAAGATTTTGCCAGTTAGTGCTTTTTTGCACATTACTCAAATAGTGTTTTTTTACACTAATGCCTCAAAACCACCCCACCAAATGCAAATTGGCAGGCGTCTAAATAATGACATTAAATATTCACATAAAATGTCACTTAAAGAAGACCAATGCTGCCAATTTTTCCAAAATAAAATATTTTATGCTTTTTTGCATAGAAGTTCGCCAATTTGTGCTTTTATGCACATCACTAAAATAGTGTTTTTTCACACTAATGCCTCTGAACCACCCCATCAAAGTGTTTTTTTGCACTGTAAAATTCCGAAAATAAATGGTATTTCTAAAAATCAATTAGGGATAATGACATTCCTGATTTTAAGTAAAATAACATTTGATTTTAGTACCCAGAAGATTATTGCATTTGAGGAAATCAGGCTGCCCGATACAAAGATTGATTCTCCTAGTTTAAAATGTAAGGACTTAAAAATCTTAATTAAAAAAATATTTCGATTAAAATATCCGAAAATAGATTATTCGACTTCATATACTAAAAATTACTTTAGTATAAAGATAACGTCAGAAGCTATTCCAATTCGAGTAAACCTGAATTTCGAACGTGATTTTAAATCAAAGAATTTTAAAGGTAAACAGAATGACTTTACAGTTAACGATATATTTTTTGGACAGAAATTTATCAAATTCTTAAAAATCGAAAACTGTTTAATGAAAAAATGTCAAAATTGGAATAAAATATTTTCTATTCACGATCTGGTATATAGTTATGACTTAAAAACCTTAATTAAAAAAATATCTCGATTAAAATATCCGAAAATAGATTATTTAACTTCATATATTTTTTGTCGTTTTTTAGCTTTTTATCGAGAAATCATTAAACAGAATGACTTTACATTGTATGATATGTTTATTATAAACAAATTTGTTTATGATAATGTACATTTATTACTCTACTATTGCTTATCAGCTATGTATCTAAATGTTTCTTTTAAGTTATCCATATCTGAAGAAAGTACACAGACTGCTGATATCACCTTGACTGACTTAGAAAGTAAGTCTCGTTTTAACAAATTTATCAAATTCTTAAAAATCGAAAATAGTTTGATAAAAAATTATCATTATTTGAATAAAATATTTTCTATTCACAATCTGGTATATAACTATAACTTTTCTAAAAAACACGTTATCACTAAAATAATTTATATAAAAATCGCAAATAAAGTAACTAAAATAATTTTTAGTTTTATAATTGCACTTAATATGCTTAAGAAACTTCTTAATTACAAAAGCTTTGTGTATTTTTTATTAATCACTCAATTAACGACCGTTTTTAGCATGAATTTCAATGACCATCCTCAAAGAGGAACTGTGCCTAGAAAAAAATTCGCAAAAAACAATAGTTATAAAGTCAGAGCCAATGGAAGTGGATCGAATTCAACGAACTCAAATTATAGTTCAGGCAATCAAAATCAAGGTGATTATTTTTCATATTTTTCTCACTTTGAAATTGAAAATAAAAAGTATTATCTTAAGAAATATATAATAAATACACGGTGTTTGAAATGCAATGATTTGTTAACTCTTTGTACATGTCATTGTAAACTGCCAATTAATAGCTACAGTATTTCTCATTATTCAAATAATTTTTCAGCAGGACCGAGTCGACAACCAAATAACCCTGGTAGAAACGTGCCAGAGCTAGAGGAAAATTCCAAAACTGATAAGCGGCCTAAAAAACGAAAAAGATTTAATGGACCAAAAAATCAGAATCAAACTAGTCAATCCCCTGATACCTCCCTAAATAACTCTCTCAATGATTCCCAACAAAATCCCGCAAAAAAGATAAAAAATATCCTTCCGAACCCCAACCAACAGAAGAAGAATAACCCATTGAAAAAATTTGACCACAAAAAAAGTAATAAAAATAACCCCTACCCCGACCCGTTTACAGAAACTATTGATTTGACCTCGGCTAGTACAATTCAAGCGCCTGTAAAAAACCTTTTTGCGCAAAATACAAATCCGCTTGATGTACAGATGGAAACTGAACAAAATGGTGAGCCCATCTCTCACACGAGCTTAGTTAATGCAGACGCCGACCCTTATTTTCAAAACATGAAGCCTACTTCACCATCAAAAAGTGTTTTTACAATTCGGCGAGAGCAAAATCAGAAAAGATTAGAAACGGTTAAACCCAAATATCGTTTTTTGATCAGCTCTCTCACCCCATATGATGCCTCTGAAAATTCACCAGACTCAGGTGTTGACATTGCTGGCTGTCAGGACAATTTCTTTACAAACCATCTGTTTTGGAACTTCAAAATTTCAATTCGTGAGGAAATTCCAACTGAAGAACTTGAATGCAGACTTTTGCAGATTGGAATTGATTCAAGTTTTTTTACTATAAACTGTGTAGAACCTTCAATTCCTAGCCCAAAAACAATTACTTTCATCGGCGAAAAATCAAAAATGCACTATTTGATGACCATATATTGTTGGGCTCATGAAATTTCTTCACTTAAAGATATCTCCTACTACATCAGGGACATGCCATGTGTAACTGTTCACTTTGCTCGAGTTAACAATAAAGACCAAAGTTTGCTACATTTCAATTTCATAAATGGTGACAAAACAACATTTGAAACCCAAATCAAATTTGCGCAAAAATATTTACGCCACCTTTTCACCACTGAACAAATTTATGAAAAAAAGTCCGATGAAATTGAGGGGGTAAAATCCAAAACTTTTCTGAAATACTCCTGTCGTGAAATAATGGATGTCTATCGAGAATATTTAAATGTTTTTGAACCAACTACATCTCAAAGAAATTTTTGGTTAGCATCTAATAAACCTTTCAATGCATCCTTCAAAATCTTAACAAAGGGAAAAGATGTCCGAAATGTCCATCTAAAAATTCGACTTGCATGTGATCCCAGACGCTTTAACCTTGCAGAAGATCAATGGAAAAAAAAGGTTGAGTCAAATCGTAGTAAAGTAAAGTTTTTGATTCACTACAAAGATGACCTAAGTTCCACTGCGCAATTTGACCAGATGAAGGTTTTTACCCAACAAATGCGTAATAGCAATATGAGTGAGCAAAACGTTTCTGTTGGGCTCATAAATGCATTCAAAAATATAAAAACGACAGATACTGCCTTTACAGTGGATAATCTGCAAAATTATATTGACTGCAATATTAGAGCTATTTTATGGATTGATACCAGAGTATTGCTAACAGAACTTAAGCAAGATGAGCATGACAAGAAACTGAAAGTAATGAAATCTGGTGTTGAAAATGTAAACTCAAATTGCACTGATTTAGCCGATCTGGGAAATATGAATATGCGTGAAGATTTTTCAAACAAACTGGATCAGTTTGTGCAAGTTTTGAGAGATAACTCAATTGAGGTTCCAGAATCGCTAGTTGATATGAACAGTGTTAAGCTTAACTTTGATATTGACAATGCGATTGAGGTTAGGAAAGTAATTACTGTACGTCATGAGGGCAACGTTAAATCTCTGAATACTGCATTCTCTGATATTGAAAAGAAAACTTCTGTCTCAATAAAGGATATGAAACAGGGATCAGACCGGCAACAAAAAATTCTCAAAAATATGGCCTCTCATGGTACAAAGTGGGAAGAAAAATTGCCACATAATGCCGTTGATATTCAAACCTCAAATAAATTGCGTATAGGCTCGAGCTCAGAGGATAGAAAAATGATAGAAACAGATGCAGAACACAGAATTATCAAAAAATCAAATAAAAAAGGTGATTATGAGAACTTAAATTTCAATAATGAACATTGTCAGATTACTGAAATTTTTTCCAGTACCATTAATAATGAGAACATCATTATTGAAAAATTCAATGTTAACGCTGGTCTTTATCTTGAACAACCAATTTCAAAAAAGTTTAAAAAGTTTTATCCGAAAAATGTTTCAAAATCGGTTTTTTACTCACCATTAAAAGTCAATATCAATACAAATTCTTTGACTATCGATAAGGTATCTTTTCAGGGTTTCGATGAACTTGAAGATCTTAATATCGAAACCATATGGACTAATTGGAAAAGTCACAAAAGGGGCTTAAATTGCAAAATGATCAGCATCAATAACACAGTCAACTATTCTAGTTGTCACCAACTTTTGGATAGCTACTATCAGAGTACTCCCTATTTTTCTTATATGACTAACGCTTTCAACAATTTTCAAAAAAAGTGTTGTGACCAATCAGAGGCCTTCAATTTTCCGCGCGAAAATAATGACCAAAAATTAAAATCCAATTTTTTAGACAATGCTGAGAGGGACGTTTTCTCATCTTTTGAAACCGCCTCTATGGGTACCAAATCTACTGCAAGTTTTGACAGTGAAACCGAAATTCAGAGAAACCAAAATGATGAATTTCCTACAACATTGATCAAAGTCAGCACAAAAAATTGTAATGATGTAAAAGAGTTGCTCAAAATTGGAAAGTTTGTTTCAGTTCATGATGAAAAACATGCCTCTATACATTTCTCAAGCGATGAATTGCATAAAATGGCCATCAAGAAACGAGAATCTCTTGTGGCTTACTGCACATTAATGAGCAAAAACGACACTAAATCGCAAACTCAATTAACCGAAAGTAAATATAGGAATTGGGTAGTACAGTATACTGGCTCGATTTTTGCAGAGTGCAAATCAGTTTTTGAAAACCTCGAAAATGTGGAATGGGATTCTGACTATTCACTTGAAAAATGTAAATCTGAGCTTGCAATATTTATGAGTGAATTAGCAGTGCTAAACAACCAGAAATCGAATAGTGATTGGGTTTTATCAATTATTTCAAATGAGCTCGATACCGACAGTTTTCTACCTATCCCAGCAAGCATTTACCTATTCGTAAAAATTGCAGCTATTTTTGAGGCTGGAAATTCAACAAAGTGGAATGTGCATTACTGGAAAGATGCAAGGGTTAAGGCTTTCTATTTGGTCCTTCACGCTGATATTGTAGCACACAAACTTGATATTATCATATCGCTTAATGCTCTTGATGAAAAGCAAAAATCAGATGCAGAAAATCTGAGAAAATCTTTAACGCCCAGCAATGTGACGAAAAACAATCCGGAGAATTCACGAGTCTCAAATCGTGAAAAAAGTTATCAAACCCTGATGACCAATTTTTTAAAGAGTGCGCCAAATTCGATTTCAAATGTTAAAAAGGTAAATTGTGAATTACCTAGAAATGATTTACCATTTTTTGATAATTGTAATGAAATACCTGAAGATCCGATAGATTTTGAGGATAATTGTGAGCTTAACTCGAGTAATATCAAAAAGTTGGTTGCAGATATCCTTGACTCCTCTCTAGAGAGTGAGAATGATCATGTAAATGTACCATTTCCAGACTCTATTGAAGAAACTTTGGACACAAATACAGTACATGCTGTAGCTTATCATAATCAGCTTGCTGCTAAAATGAATATTGATAATAAAATGAATGAGACCGATAGGATTGAATTTTATGGTCAATTTTTTGACTATTCTAATGTAAGTTGTCCGGAAAAAAGGCTAATTTACGATAGTATTGCGAGAAATGAGTCAGAGATTTATAAAGCTTTTAGTAATGATGAGTTGCGCGAATCCCTGTCCATCAATCCCACAATTATTGGCGCTAAAGAGCAGGCACGAATTAATATTAGTAAAGTTGATACAGACTTTGACATTGGCCATTTTTTTACTAGTAAGGAAGCTTACTATAATAATTCAAAATCAGACCTTTATAGGGAAATGTTCAGAAAGTCATGCACGAAAGCTAATTTCCCCGTCCCATCTGAAACTCTTGCTATCCCACAGAAATATACAGATAAATTTTATGAAATGCACAAAAAGCCCGTTGATGTACACTACTTAAATGATACAAATCAGACCCCGATTTCAAATACAGATGCGAAACTTTTTAATGAGCAACTTGCCGAAAAAATCAAGAATCAAGCTGTTCCTGTTCTTTACTGTAATCTAGGCCGTTTAAATTCCAACAAATTAAATACTTTGACTGAAAACTATCCCAATGTTAAAATTTTTGGCATATCAGAGGCAAGACTCAGCAAGGGATATATCGATTCTGGAAAATTATTGCCACCCGGTTACTTGCTAGTCACGTCACCGGTTGACAATAACGGACTTGTACACTCAGTTTTTTTAGTGGCGCGGGAATATGAGGACGATTTGAAACAAATCGAGTCTAAAGGTTCTGTAGTAACTATTAGCATAAAATCGGAAAATAAAACCTACTTTTTATCATGTTGCTACGGTTTTAATAAGGGTAGTGAACTATTTATCAAGGGCTTCAATAATAACATTAACAATATTGATGATCAATTTACGAAACTTTCAAATTGGATCAAATTTGCAACGGAAATATCTGGTAAAAACCCACACGTTTTTGGTGGTGATTTCAACCTTGATTTTCATAAACCGCGTCAAGGTGAAAGCTCAATTATAGGTGAATTACAGAATACATCATTTTTTGATTACAAAAATTCAGTAACTAAAAGAATGAAAACACACTGTAACCACCTAACAATTAATCCAAGTTGCATTGACCATCTTTTTTGCAAAAATTTAAAACCCCTAAATTTCCAACTTAGAGACCTAAATTCGAATCTTGATGACGGCCATAAGGCTTTATATTTTTTTATTCCAATTATACTTAAGGATGACTGTTTTGTCAAGATTATAACTTCAAGGAAACCTGCTCCTAAATTAAAAATTTTTCAAGCTTTAACTGCTTGTTGGCCTATTTTCCTTGATAATATGAATTCTGACTTAACTGACATCGAAAAGGCCGAAAAAAATGTAAAGTACCTGTCCGCGGTTTCCAACTTGTTGGAGCCAGAAATGGCCAAAACAATCCCTATTTCAAAATTCATACCCTCAATGGCACCTGACACTGCTGAGTGGAATAGGAGGGTTAAATGTTTAAAGTTTTGGAGAGTTGAAATTTTGGGATCGAATTTTTTAAATCTATCTGAAAAAAAATCAGTAGATAAATCAATAAAACAAGCATCTTTTCAATATAGAAAGTGTTATAGGAGGGATAAGCGGATTTTGTTAATGGGTATGTTTCAAGACCGATGCATAACTATGAATTCTATTTGGGAAGTTATTAATAAGTATACGGATAACCTCGATTCATTTTTTAATTCATCAGACCTAACTGCAGATGTCCTTGCAAAATCAATTTACGATTTACAGCATAAGGGGGCTGACTATGTTCCTATTTCAGACGAAAAACTTGAATCGATTTTTAAAGATACAAAAAGACTCCCTGGTCCAAAATTCAAATTGAAAGTCCCCCCCTGGACAGGTAATAAAACCAGTAATTCGATTAAAAAATGTGTTCTAAAAGCCAAAAAGTCCACTAGGGGTCAGGATTCAATTAATGGAAGATTTTTAGATTCCATGCCGTTATGCTATCAGCCAATTATCGAAAACCTTTTCAGAACAAGTTTCACAACCGGTACGTTCTTTAAAAATTTTCGCACCAATAAGGTCACGTGCATAGACAAATCCAACAAAAAAGAGGATAGAAACAACCCTAAAAAAAAACGGCCTATTACGGTGATGGATGCACTAGGGGGCTGTTTGGAAAGGTGCTGTGCAGCACAATTTTCCGAATTTTGTGAAAAAAATGGGGGATTTGAAGACTGGCAGCATGGTTTTCGTCCATGTAGGTCATGCAGCACCGCATTCGCCGCATTTGTAAGGGGGGTACATACGAGTAAATTTAAATGCACTGCTTCCATCTTTCTTGATGGAAGCAATGCATTTGGAGCGCCTAAACATTATAAAATAATGGAGTTGCTGGCGGAACGTATAGAGGATAAAGCGACCTTTGACTGGTTCAAGACATTTTTGACAGAAAGGCGATTTTTTGTTAAACATTTGGCCGATAAATCGAAAACTTATGTCTTGCCAAATAACGGTGTGCCCCAGGGTAGTTGTAATGGACCAGGGTTGTACTGTTTTGTTAATAATGAGGCGCAGAAAGTACTTAATAATTTTAACTCAGATAAACATAGTATGATAAACTATGCTGATGATAGTACACTTCTTATCAGTGGCGACACCTGGGAGGAGGTGGAAATGAGGGCTAATATTTTCACAGAGGCAATTGTACAATGGTTGAATTCAGTCGATATTTCTATCAATAGAACGAAATCGTTCTACATGCGTTTTGGTAAGGATTTAGATAACCAAAATTTTAATTTAACAATTCAAGGCGATAAAATAAAACAAATTAAGGAATTCCGTTTTTTAGGAATTCGCCATAATGATAAACTTGAAATTTCGCCGCAAATTGCGCATATTGAGTCTAAGTTCAGATCGAGTACAGTTTTTGCCCACACACTCCGAGATTTTGGGTGTAAAAAACAAATTAAAAATATTATAATGTCTTACGCGATGGGCGCATTTCAGCATGGGCTCGCAGTTGCGAAACCATTGAGCATCTCTGAAACTGGAAAACTTCAAGCTAAATTAAACAAGGCCCTAAGATTTATCTACAATATAAGACCAAAAAAATCCGATTTGGATGGCTCGTACCACAGCATGTCTCAATCTGAGTTACTTAATATTTGTGAGATGAGAAGTCTAACTAATGACCAAGAAAAGTTAGCGGTAACATTAATTAACGACATAATAATAAATAAAACTCCCTCAGCAGACTATAATATACTTGTTAAATGCATGAAATTTTCGGATAGTAGTAATTATGATGACCCTTTTTTAGCAAACAAATATTCAGGAAAAATAGTTGACTTTGACCCGTTTAAAAATAAATTTAAAAAGGACTACATCATGAATCGAACCCTCGGCCTTCGAGATATAACTTTTCATCTTCCTAAGGAGTTGAAATCTCTACCTAGGGGAAAACTAAACTTGACCTTCCCTTACAATAAATTTGATATTTTAAATAGATTGCCTGCTAGAGTCAGGTCTAACTTTGGGTTTTTTAGTAATAAATCCATGATCAAGACACACTATAACAGTACGTGTCAACACAGGATAAAGAAAAAGGGTGATCTTTGGTGTAATCGGTGCAATTATCTTAATATTAAAAACTGTAACATTTATACATTTTTAAAATCTGAAATGCATGCACAAAATATTTTAATTTACAAAATTGACCTTAAAATTGATATGATAGAAATTATAGAGCCGGAACTGTACAAATCACTCTTAGAAATAACATCTTTTCCAGATGTAGTAGTTAGGTCTATTTTGAATGGACATTTTTTTGAATCTTATGACAATGAGTTATTAGAAGTTCTTGGTAAACACAGTACGGAGGAGAAAAAAAATAGTCTGCCTCTCGGATCTGGTTTACCAACAATCACGGAGAACACTAAAAATAGCTTTTTTAGAATTGGTGAACTGATGAATATAAAGAATAAATATAGATTGAAGCATAATAGTTTGAACGTTAGCCAGGAACTTAAATTCGATGAATACTGTTCCTTAACCTTGAAAACATATTATAGTTATAAATCCACTCTTCCCAGACTCGACGGAAATCGAATTTTTTATTCCAAAAAACATCAGACAGAAGTGAATAATAAAAAATTTGATTAACAACTTCACAAAGGAACCATTCTTTGAAAAAAAACGCTGTTTTTTTTTGCTCCCATTCTCAACGATTACTTACAATCTTCGTTATGAATGGATCTTTTTTAAAAATGTGTTGATTCACAATAAAAAATCACAGGATACGTCGTAAATTATTATTAATTTTTTTGACAATCAATCCATCACCAGAATTATGCCAAAAATTCGGCCTGAGGCCGATTCTAGGAAAAACAGTTATCTTATTGATAATTAACACTTATCAGTATAGTAATTCTAATCTGTAATAAATGCAGAAATAAAGATTGCGTGTATCACATATAACATGAGTTATTTTTTACATTTTACAATAATGATACATTTACTCATCAATCTTAATTTTTTACTTTTTTCAAAAAACATAAGAGTTAAACACTAGTTTACTCATAATTGCGTCCTGCTCAAATTTTTTAATTAGGGCTGCAGCCTATCATTTTTCTCAGCAAAATTCAGAGAATAACACAAAATATATATTCTTGGAATTTTTTGGAAATGTATAGCTGAGGCCAGATTTTGACAATTTGCATAAACTGATATTTAAACTGTTAAAAATACAGAAAATTCACGCAAATTAGGATGTATTTTATGACCCAACATTTTGATAAAGTAAAATATAAATATCATATCCTAAATACAAGCTTACTTAACCCTTGTGAGCACAGAGCCACAATTGTGGCTCCAGCATACCTAAAATTATCGAAAAAAGACAAAAAACTGGATCGAGAAATCTTTTGTTTCAAATACATTATAAATAATTTAGATACGGTTTCAATAAAATAATTGAATTTTTCTTCGAATGTTCTGTTCCGGCATTACGGGGAGTTGATTTATCAGGATTTTTAGCCTATGTTTAACTTCCGTTAAAATTATTTCGGAACTNTTATTATGTCATAAAAAAGCAACAAATCAATCGTTTATGTTTTGAAAGCACAAAACAACCCAAATAAAAACAAACAAAAAATTCGAAATTTTGAGTATTTTTTTCAAAATAAAGGGTGTGGGTGTCGCTGATTTTGACAGTTTACGAAGCTATTTTTGGATAAACTAGCAGAGCTGATATCTCAAAAACTTGTGCATCTAGAAGAACAACTCTTCACGGTGAATTGTGATTTAACAGTAATCTGATACAATCCTACCTAAGCCGACACCTACGCTTTTAAAAAGCCTTCTAAAAAATCGCTAAATACATATTTTCTTCGTCAATTTTTCATTATTTTTTTTGTCAGGCTCCAAAGAAGCCTCACACATAATGCATTATTGTCATTTACTCGGAATTTTGCTTTTGGCGGAAANTTTGAATTGGTCAGTTTGGGAGGCTCAGGCAAAAGCTATCTCCTCCACCGGTTTAGAAGATACAGTTTTGTCTCATACTGCATCTGAAAGCACAGGCCTTGTTTGACAATTCATTAGAGAGTTTTTTTTGAAATTTTGATTCGGTGTCTCTTGGGGGCCATGTCAACTTTTCATTTTTAGCCTAAATTTTAGAAATGCTCAGTTTGGGAGTCTCAGGCAAAAGGTATCTCCTCCACCAGTTTAAGAGATACAGTTTCGACTGATACTGCATTTGAAAGCACAAGACTTGTTTGACAATTCATTAGAGAGTTTTTTTGTAATTTTGATTTGGCGTCTCTTGGGGGCCATGTCAACTTTTCATTTGAATTTTGACAAAATTTAGAAACCAAAAAAAATTGCTTCAAAGTAATTTTTTTCGTAATTTCAAACACTTTTAAGGATTTTGGTGCAATTTTTAACTTGGGAGCGTCAAAAGAAAACAAATTAGCGCACTTTCAATTTAAATCATAAATTAATCAATAATTTTTGTTTCGTTTTTCGGCCGCCAAAAGCAAAATTCCGAGGAAAGGGCGCTTTTGCATTATGAGTGAGGGTTCTCTGGAGCCTGACACAAAAACATAATAAAAAATCGTGAAAATTGAAGGTGAAAATGCGTATTGATGCGGATTGTATCAGATTACTGTTAAATTACAAATCACCGTGAAGAGTTGTTCTTCAAGATGCAAAAGTTTTTGGGATATCAGCTCTGCTAGTTTATCCAAAAATAGCTTCGTAAACTGTCAAAATCTGCGACACCCACACCCTTAAGTTGAAAAATAACGTTTGTTTCAATTTGACCCCTAAGACTTCAAAATTTAGCGTAAGCCTACTTCCTCTTCAGTGTTTCCCCAGCTTTCTTTTAAGCCTTTCGAAAAAATCGAAGCAGATTTTTTTTCGGAAATTTTCCCACGTGACCTTCAAAAATTTATACTTTTTGTTTGGCGTCGAAAGTTAACAAAAACGCTCTTATGAAGCTTCTGTTTGTTAAGAGCTAGCTTTTGCAAAAATTTGAGTAAATTTTGAAATTTAACCTAGGAGAAGANGTTTAAAACTTGACTTAAGAGATCGTCAAAATCATTGGTTCCTAAATCCAGATCTGTTCCTAGATCTACTCCAGTACCGAGGTCTAATCCACCTTGTTCCAAACTGGTTTTATTTTGAGATAATTCTTGAATCGCCAGAATGAGAGTTTACATTTTTGGTCGACAAAATTTTCGGTCAATTTTTTTTAAATGTCTATTTTTGCTATGAATAGACGTAAGCGAAACTCACTGAATTTTTATATCATAAACCTCAGAAATGTATGGCAAAGACACTTCAGGGTTCATTCTCTGATTTATGACATGTTGTTTTTTTGACCGATCAAAAGGCCGTATTTTTCGAAAATTTTTGGTCATTTTCGAAATCTCTGAATTAATTGAACAAAATGTACTAAAGTACGAAATTTTGGTTTTCCCATATAGAATATATCGCGAGATCTGAATTTTCAAGAACAGACTAGTCATCAGTACAAAAAAAATACAAATTTACTAAATGTCACATATAAAATGTTTCAAATTTTAATTAAATTTTAATTGAGACTGGTTGATTATAAAAAGATGTTAACATAAATGAAAAAGAATAAATTTTTTTTATTTTTGGACCATCAGATTTTTAACACACTTTTGTTCTTAAAAATATTAGATTTTTTGCTTATGCATTTTTTTATGGAATGTAAAATGGCTGTAAAAAGAGGTAATCGTGCGGAAACATGTTCTACAGGATGTTCCATTTTTTAGCAAGCGAGCGCTGTGATTGGCCAGGGATGAAGCACAAACAATGGCACATCCTGTACTTCATCATATTTTACCAACAAATGAGCGCGTTCGATTATCTTTGGCCTATCGACCACTCTTAGGTGAATTACTTGTACAGACGGTTGTTCTTGATTATTTTAATTCATTAAAAATTGTTAGAAAAATGAAATTTTTGCATAATATCAGGATTTTCCTAAAGACCACGACCGGGTTTTAAGGGAGTGGTTGTCGCTGATTCGCCTGTTTTTAGATGCGGTTTCTGGCTAGACTAGCATAAGTGGAATTCCAAAAACTTTTAAACGTAAAGAACAACTCGTCGCAATCATTTTCAGAATTTCAGTAATCTGATACAATCCAACCTACGCAATTACATGAACGTATAGTAAACCTTCCAACAAACACTAAAAAGATTTTTTCTCCGTCAGTTTTCATCATTTTCATTTATTTTCTTGTGTCAGGCTCCAGACTATCCATACGAAGAATAATCTAGAGCAGTTTTTTTCAAAATTTAGCTTTTGTCGGACAAAAACTTTAAAAACCGTTTTAAAACGAAATTTGAAATTAGAGGCTTTTTCAAAAGTCTACTCCTCCACCAATTTTTAAGATACATTTTTGGTTTATACTTTATATGAAAGCTCAAAACTAGTTTAAGAATAACCTAGAGCATTTGTTCGAAATTCGATCGGACTTCGTTCTGGAGGCATATGAAGGTTACTATAATTTTTCAATATTTGAAACTCAAAAAGCTAACACCTCCTACAATTTACATCTTTTTTTTTTTAATTTTTTGAGTCAAGTTTCGGAGAAGCAATATCACCAATTATCTTCAAAATTTTGTTTTCAACGAACAAAAATGCGAAAAGACCGAAAGAAAAATTGTCTGTCAAAAGAAAAATTTAGAAATAAAGGCTCGAGATTATTGTTGATATTGTTTCTCCGGAACTTAACTCAAAAAATTAGAAAAAATTGATGTAAATTGTAGAAGTAGTAAGCTTTTTAGTGTTTTTTTGGGAGGCTTATGCAGGGTTAGTGCGTGGGCGTAAGTTGAATTGTATCATATTAAAATTAGTGTTCAAATTATCTTCGAGACTTGTTCTTCACGTTCAGAAAGTTTTTTTAATACCACCTCTACCAGTTCATCAAGAACCCATTTATAAAAACTTCAAAAAAACAGCTTAAGGGGGTATGCGACTCTGATTTGACATTTTCTGGGTGAAATATACTGAAAACTAACAGTTCATGAGAAAAACCGAAAATGCTTATTTGTAGATCTATCCTTAATCTTGCGAAAAAGTACATCACAAATTATTTTTGACCATTACACCAATAGGTACAGTATCGTAACAAGGTGACATTTTCAAAACTTCAAAATCTATCTCTTCCCAGACGGTATATCAAATTGAGCTCAAATTTTCACAGACCACGTAACGGTAGTATATAAATTTTTCATCGAGAGCTTTTTTTGATTGGGCAACTGAACAATTCTAGAACGCCAAATAACCGACGATTTTTAACAATTGCAGACTTCAAAATCTATCTCCTCCGAGGATATGTTTGCAAAATNAAATTATTGGTGCGTACAGGTTAAGACATTATTCCGGTTAAATCGCAAATAATATGCTCCATGAGAACAATAAATCATGCAAAACTTCATCTTTTATCTAAAAAAAATTTCATCATTTCCCCATGTTCCTATAACAATCCATAGGCGAGAAAAGTCTGCTACTTTATGCAAAAACGTACGACAAATTTTTTTGTGGGAATATTATCGAAATATTGTGTTAATAATTGAGAGGTTGACTATTCTTGATAGGCGGACAGAATTTCCTACTGTCAAACTATGAAAAGACATTGAATTGACATTTTTGGTTGACATAAATTTGATCGTTTTATCCCTTATAGATTTTTGTGTCTTATATATTTTTCATCTTATTTTTTATGCGAACTTTACATTTACTTATTCGTGGGAAAATTCAGTTCTGTGTTATAATTTTGCATTTTATGCGCACCTATAGGAATATTTAAATTTCCTTATTTTATGCCCGCAAAGGTGGGGGTTACAATTTTCTATTTTTCTCGTACTGATGTTTTCTGTCTTTGCACATTTTCAAGCAAAAAAAAGTAATTCAAAAAAAGTCGACTAAAATTTCCGCCAACAAAAATTTGTATTCAATATTTTACTCTTAATTTGATAAATACCTCTGGAAAACCTCTTTATTTATCAGAAATGCTGTTTCAGCATCAAAGAAATAATATTTTTGGAACAAATTTATGCATTCTAATTTTTCAAAATCAACAAAAAAAGAGAGCCAAGAGAAAAATGAGGAGTCCTCAATGAGGATTCACAATTTGGCTAGAGGTAGAGGTCTGATTTTTTGATTTTTGAACTCAACGTGGCTTTTTCAGTCATAACAACTCAAAAAATCGTAAAAAATCACCAAAAATTTTCGGAAAAAAAAATTAAAATTTTTTCTGAGTGTCGAAAATAAAAAATCATTTCTGCTCTAGCGCTCGAACGGTTAAATATTTGGTCATAATTTATAATACCGTTTCCAAAAACATTCAACTTACGAATCGTTTGGTCTTTAAAAAAACTGATTGGACGAAATGGATTTCAAAAATGAATTTTCAAATTGTACTCCTGAGAGTTAAAAAATGAAATCGTTACATCAGGCATGACAGTTTTTTTACCAATTATTACGAAAAAATATAGTGCATGGAAAAATAGTTTGCCATGTAGCATGAAAAAAAANAAAGAATTGGCGATATTGGCACTTTCGGGGATATGGGAAGAAAAATAATTTCAAGTTAGCAATACTCATGAAAAATGTACCGATCTGCCGGATCGATGCTACCCCTTAAGGGGGGCGGTGCATTTTGACAGATTTGCATTTTTTCAATTTATTTTGTCTTGATGAGAAACTTTTTGCCACTTCATAATTTTTGAATAAAAAGTTTTTCACACGTAAGTTGCCCCTTTTAAGCTTACTTTGTATAATCTGATTGATTTTTTTTCAGATCGATTACTTTTACTTTATAAATCGTCTTTTGAAAAAACACTCAAAAAACGCGCATTTGCTATCAAAGGTGTCTAAATTACATAAAATTTCTTTTTCTTTTTTATTAATTAGAAGCTTCAAAAATGGTCTTGATAGCCAACCTTCGCGGTAATTTTAAACTTAACAATAATCTGATACAATCCCACCTACGCCGACACCTACGTTTTGAAAAAGCCTCCTAAAAAGACACGCAGTGAGTGCCTACTCTTTCAATTTTCATCGTGTTTTATTATTTTTTTTGTGTCAGGCTCCGGAGAAGCCTTACGAATACTGCAAAAGCGCTTTTGTTTTAAAATTTTGCTTTCAGCGGACAAAAACGCGAAAAAAACAAAAATTTAAATTTTGAAATGATCAGTTTGGGAGGCTCAGGCAAAAGCTATCTCCTCCACCAGTTTGTGAGATATAGTTTCTACTCATACTGCATCTGAAAGCACAAAACTTGTTCAACAATAAACTAGAGAGTTTTTTTCGAAATTTTGCTTCGGCGTTTTTTGTGGGCCATTTCAATTTTTCATTTTTAGCCAAATTGTTTGAAATGGTCAGTTTGGGAGGCTCAGGCAAAATCTATCTCCTCCAGTTTGAGAGATACAATTTCGAGTCATACTGCATCTGAAAGCCGAAGATATAATCAATTTTCAAACCATCAATTTCAAATTTTTGCTTCAGAAAACAACGAATTCAGATTTAAAATAAATTTTTTGGTCGGCCACCACATGTCTGTCTAATTAAACGCTCAACGGTATAGTTGTTGTCTGCTCATGAAATAATTAAATGCGGAATTACAAGTCAAATTAGATATTTTTATATAGAAAATCTCTATTTTAAAATTGCTTTT
The DNA here is from genome assembly GCA_004367855.1 of Oikopleura vanhoeffeni. Taxonomy (NCBI): domain Eukaryota; kingdom Metazoa; phylum Chordata; class Appendicularia; order Copelata; family Oikopleuridae; genus Oikopleura; species Oikopleura vanhoeffeni. The sequence continues at coordinate 412,146 of SCLH01000424.1, read as the reverse complement.
TAGATTTAAAAAAAAATCAATTTCGAACATAATTTTTAACGTTTTGTGCTACTGTGGTTTCTGTCTAAAATGAAAAATGAGATTTTTTCAAATTGTCCTTTGAAATTTTTTCTCAAATTGTCCTAAGCTCCACCCTTGTTTGAAATTATTAAATGTTGCTCAAATATTTTTGTGAAAATTCTGAAAAAAATTTATTTACCAGATATTTAGCAAAAATGGNTTGGTTCTGTTAGTTACAAATGTTTTTTGGAATATCACCTTTGCTAGTTTGGCGGGAAATGACATTGAAAGAGGCCCAAATCAGCGACACCAACTCCCTTTAGGAGTTTAAGATTTAAAAATGAAAATTCAAAACTTAGAAATTCGCCTCGTGCGCTCCCTACTCATACTGCATCTGAAAGCACAAGACTTGTTTGACTATGAACTAGAGAGTTTTTTTTTGAAATTTTGATTCGGCGTCTCTTGGGGGCCATGTCAACTTTTCATTTTTCAAAATAATTTTTCCGTAAATACANTGGTCATTATGACCTAAATCAAAATACTTGAAATTGTATAAGCCTTTTCTCCTGATTGCAGAAAAAAAAAGTGCGTTAACTCCTAATTTGCAACTTTTACAGCTGGCTAATGTTAGTCATGTAAATTTGACCTTAAAATCCTTTTTTTTTTGAAAAAATTTCAAAAACGAAAAAAATTCCAGGTCTTAAAATGACCAGAAAAAAATTCTCTACAAGATAGTCTTAACACATTTAAACCGATTTTTGACTCTTGAAATTCCTTATTTCAAATCGTCATAAGTTTTAACGTTTATAAACCCTTATCAAGGAAACCATGTGTTTTTAACAATATACACCCCCTAAAAATACAAATAATGAACAAATGCGTTTATTGTGACTGTTCTTAAATAAACAAATAAAAATCCCCTTTTTTAAACTCCTACCCCTTAAATTAATTAATTTTTTTTCTTTTATTTTTAGTTAAAATAAATGCCTTTTATTGGTGGATTCTTCCAGCACGATTGCTCCTGCTACAAAACCTTGAGCTGACTCTGAGTCTACTGCCGAACAATCAGAATACAATACAGTTATTATCTGGAAAACTCTTAAGGGGTCGAACAGGTCACCCTGAAACTCCTTGAAGAGCATTTATAATTATATAAATACACTTTATATATGTATATTACTAAATGCTTTTATAATGAGCATAACAGCTTAATAGTAACAAGGCTTTTCTACCTTTTGATTAACTGTCATTGAAAATATTTTACTGTTAAAATTTTCTTTTACTAGTTTTTTTTACTGTCCAGTCCCTTCAAAGTCATATAATAAATGCAATTTTACAAAGAAAAAAAGCGTGGTTTTATCAGCCAATCAGCTGCATTTTAAAGCCAAATGTATAGCCAGGTGAATCGAAAACCTCTCCGCTGAAATAGACTATATGAATTACAGACCCTAAGGGGACAGATCCTGAAAATTTAAATGATACAAACAACTCGGGATACTCGCATCCAATCAAAATCCTGGATTGCAGAATAGGCCGATTTTAATGGTCGGATTCGGAAGGGTGCAACCAATCAAATGCTAACATATATGTTAGGGTTGAGAATGCCGCTGATTAGTTGATTCGCTTATGCAAGCCAAATTCAGAATATAACCTCCTTATAAGTATTATACTGGTTATTTTTTCGATCCCTCATCAAAATAATAAACACTTTCATCTTTGTTCTGTTTATATGTATTTTTTGTTGTTTTTTGAGACATTGTAATATATTTGAGGTCAATTCAAAAATTGGTTTTTTTTCGACGTTTCGACATTTATTGTATAGTCATTATCAAGAATGAAGAAATCAAAAAAGATTTTTTCACGCAGAAACTAATTTTTTCTTCGAAAAGCAAAAGTTTATATGTATTAAGGGCCCTCAGTTAACAGATCGTGCATATTTAAATGATACAAAAAAGCGGCATACTAGCACCCGATCAAAACCTTGGATTACATAATAGGAAGATTTCATAGGCCAGATTCGAGCAGATCCAGCCAATAAAATGCTTGTATTCCGCATTTTTTTAATTTACTCTGATCCGTCGGTGAACGGCCTAATCTATATAGAGAAAGTTTATATGGATCAGAGACTCTCGCTGGACAGATCCTGAATATTTTAAAGATTCAAACTTCTCGGCCATCAAAGTCCTGAATTTGAGAATACTCAATGAAATCGCTGAAATTTAGACACCACCAAGTCATCGTCGCATTTGGAATCATTCAAATATTTAGGATCATATTTATAAAAGATAGCACAAGTATGGTCCATACCGCGGTATACCGTATGGATAATAAGAATTAAATAAAATAGCTGAACGACTGAGTTTGACCTTCTAAATATTACGTTGAAATTATGTGAATTTTCGTGTTTTTAAAAAAAGACAAGATAATCTTGTCAAGATTCTATTAGTTCAAATCATCTCGTTTTATAATTTAGAAGACATTTAATTTGAGACTTGAAAAGTTTCAAAAATTTCGAAACGTCTTTACATAAGCATGAAATTTAGAGCCCGTTAGTGAATCTTCGACATAAAAAAATGGAATTCTGGCCTGGTGTGCTTGAGCGGAAAATTTCCATTAACCAGTTTTTCAAACGTTGAAGTGAAGATATTTTCAACCAAACAATGAATAATATTTAGCATATATTTTTGGCTTTAATCACATTGAAATGGACCAAATTTTGAAATTTGCGAATTAAAACGCCTAAAGTAGGAATTCATCGTGTGCTCTTAGAACAAATTTCTGGAGGAACTGGGAAAAAGAATATCTTACAATGTTCCCAGAAATGACAACTTTTTGTCGATTCTGCTACTTACTTTCAGTAGCTCAGCCATGAATCACTGGTTTTTCAAAACAGAATCAAGTTCACAAAAGAATTCACAAAATACTGTAAGTCAGGGTTATGTATGTTGTCATTTTAGCACCTCAAACCATTTATATCTTTTGGAAAAAATTTTTAATTCAATTTTCAATAAATTTCGAAAAATTTATCATTTAAAAAAAATTATTTAATTGCAAGACTTTACAAACTTCAGGAGATTGATGGTGCTACATTTTGTTGCTGGTGAAAAGTTATCCGTTATTAAAAAAACTTTGATCAAAATGAGAAAAGTTTTTATTGTTTGATATTGAAGAACGAAACCTTAAAATTATTATGCAATCAAAATTAAACCACACATATCACTTACCAACCGGTTAAAGTCATAACCAAAACGTTACTTTTGACAGCTCCGGAAGAATACAGCTTTCAGTGTATTTCATTTTAAGTACAGTTCAATCTTAAATTGCAATCAACAAATGCGTCTGCCAGTTAGTGACAATAGTTTTTGATAGTAAACGGCAGGTTTGTGATGCCACACAGGAGTAAAAATTCGTTAGAATATAAAGTGAGTGCGGCGCATCATTCCGGAGTTATGCATCTTGAATATTGTCCAAATTTTATTTTTCCATGATACTTTTCATAACGAGCTCGATTTACTATCAAATATTTTCACCAACTCTAGAGGCTCCGTAATGAAGTATGATGGTGAGTACAGTTAAACAGTAGTTCGATTGTCTCAAGAGCTTCAAAAAATAATCGCAAAAATTTCTGAGTACTTTTTACGAAAGCAGCTCTTCATTTATTTTAATTCATGTCTAGAGAAAAATTTTTGAAGCACCCTAATTCCCTTCATAAGGCTGTCTCAGGTGTGAAATCTTTCGAAATAAGCTTTATTTCATATCCCTTTATGATTCGCTGCCGTTCAAATGATCTTGTATGACCTTAGCGAAACCCTCACACTGCCAACCTCCGCACTGCGATTGCTTAATCACCACTCAGCCTGGACATTAATAAAAAAAGCGGAATAGACGGGCACTCACCGTCAATCGTTCCGCTATCTTCTCCGCCCAATTTTATCCATTAATCTTTATAAAAGGCATAAAGGGATATGAGATGAAGTATTACTTCATAAAGTTTCCTGGTAGAAAATTCGTTTGAATTATACTTACGGTCAATTAAAGATCAACTACTACGAAGAATTCACGATCAAAAAGACCAAAAGTCTTCAAATTAGTTTTGAATTATAATTATAAAAGAATTTTGCTTTACGCCTGTATACCAAAATATGTTTTTTCTTATCTCATGTAATACAAAATACCTACAAATTTCATGGAGTTTTCAAAAAGTTTATCTCTACGTGACTCGGAGGCAAATTCAATAAATTCTTTAAAATAATTTGTTTCCAATAATTCAATATAACTTATGGAGGGGCTGGTATCCAAACGTGATTGTATTGTGTGCTAATGGATGTGAAAATTGGAAAAGTGGAACAAAGTTGTTCAATAATCCCCGAAAAATGTATGTTGTGAGAGATTGGAAAGAGTTTCTGAAAAAAAATTGTCAATTGACAAACTGAGGAGTGTACTGATAGGCGGCAGTTGGAATTGCGTGTGATATTCCAAAAGCAACTGAAGATATTTGCCAATCTAGACATAATAGTGCAGAACAATCACGGCGGACATATACTCTAGATTGATGAGAAAAACTAGGTAATTTCAAAATAAACATGTCGCGCCATTCTTAGTTCTGAGAACTTGGCAACTTACAGAATGTCATCATTTTGTCGGCGCAACCGGATCAACTTTAAACATGTTTTTGAATAGGTTTTTAAGAGGGTGGTTGTCGCAAAAGCAGGCTCTAGAACAGATTATCCAAATTTTATTTTAATTTTTTTTATGCAAATATAGACGATTGCGTATAGAGGTAGTCTTTTTATTTCATACATGGTCAGGAAAGCACTTTTTGAGGGTTCAAGAAATATTTTGTATGAAATAAGTTGAAATTTCTGATTTTTAGAAAATCAAAACACGACTTTACGAACAAACAAGTCATAAATTTAGACAAAACTCTCCTCACCGATGGCACGGACTCTTCAGCTGCACATCATGTGTGTTTCGAATGTGTGACTTAAAAATCCAGGGAGGAGATACATTTTGATTGAGACTCCTTAAATAGAGTCAAAATACTGTTTTTTGTGATTCTGAAGCCAAATCCAAGAATTTTCCCGAACTTTCCTTAGCGGTCTGCTCACGTTCTGTCCGGTTAATTTAAGTCAGAATCATGTTGTACCTTAAAAAACCACGAGAGGAGATACTTTTGAAAAAATAATTCCGTCGTTTTGTAGGCACGTTTCTGATTGGACGAGCCACCGTCACTTTAGATTTTTTTTAGGATGCAAGATTTTGTTCAAAAATATCAGAGAGGTAATGTTTGGTCCGACGATTTGTACTTTTGCTACAATTGGCCATTGAAAACCCATTTCGCCTTAAAATGCGACATCCCCCCTTAAGGGGTAGCAGCGATGTGGCAGACTGCGCGTCAATTAATTTACGAAAATAATTAGTTGGTTTATTTTTTTTGCTTAATTATCGTTAGCTGAACCACAATAAGAGTGTATCTGCTCATTACATCATTTTTTTCTATTTAAGGAACGATTGAGTTAACTTTTATTTTACTAATTCGTAAAATTTTCGACACAAATTCAACACATTATGAAGAATTTTAATCATTTTCGACCAAAATTTTTCTAATTTTTTTTCAAATCTTTGAATAAAAGAAAGAAAAAAATAGGCACTTTAACTTTTTCATGCATGTAATTACATTTATTCTGACGTGCTTTTGAAAAATCATGAAATGTTTTTTTGTCATTTGGTTGTCGCACACTTTAGAAATTATTATGAAAATTTTCCGAAATCAAGTCCAAAATAATTGTTAATTAGTAGATTTTTTGAAACTGTAAAACAATCACGGCGAATTCACTGTGAAATTTTCTGGTATCCTTTTGGTTTCCCGTATTTAACTCGATGCAAGGGTAATGAATATCGTTTTCTGAACTTCTGAGAATATTACGAACACTTGCTTAAGGGACCCGTTTTGGTGCCTTTGGCACGCATTATAAAATTTTATTTTTCTCAAAAAAACTCATTTAAATTTCGGGGTGGTTTATAGGCTACTTTTATTTGAAGTCAGCATATTTTCAATTTTGAATGCATTGAGGTCATTTTTTTTTCCTAAAAAGCTGTTTGTATCCATTTTTATGGAAAAAAAAAACTTCACATATTGAGGAAATTTCTGCATGTGATAAATCTATTCTCCCACTAATTAGTGCATAACACCCGACAAATGTTCCTGAGTTATAAATATGCTTTCAAAAAAATTCTCACATTCGGTCAGTTGTAAAAATGGAGTCAATGAAAAGTGGTTTTTGATATTTTCAGATACTTAAGTATGTAAAAGTTTAAAATATAACGTTCAAGTATGGCGACACTTCCTATCGATAAATAATATAAATAAAATTTTTTCACATTTTTTCTTCTTCAAAAATAACTCGAAAAAAATCGTACCAATCGCCACAATCGCTGTTACCCCCTTAAGGATGTGTGGGGCACGATAATGGGCTCTTTTTTACACATTTTCAAGTGAAGTTCTGAGAAACTTGGCTCAAAGATAATTAATTTTATTGCAAATCGTAGTACAACTCGTAAGGAAGGTGCCAGTACTAGTTCAGAGCATCTGATACCTAACCTTACGCTCGGAAGACAATGGTTTTTAGGTAGGGCAGTCCTTAAGCAGCTTAGAAAAGCCGTACTCCTCAATTCATTCCTGATCACTCTTTCTTGTTTTGCGGATACAACTTCCAATATGACTGCGCGTCTGCCGAGCGTAGAAATTTCCAAATTATTTGCCTCCTGGTGTCAAACAGCGTATTATGGAGCCTCAGCAAAAGCCTACTTCCTCCCTTGAAATATGTAGATTTTTTTATTTTGTGCTTCAAAATTCACCGCAGGCTGAATTAAGGGTCTGAACGTTAGCCTTTTTTCAATTTTCCTCTCCAAAGTCTCAGGAACGACGAGAATTTCTAGTTTTTTGTTGAAATTGTTTCGACTTTTTGAAATAAAAAAAATTTAAAAATTGAAAATTTCGTTGTTTGGCAGTATTTCGAGTTAAGTGTCCTACATTCGCATTTTAAAAGGTGACAAATACGAATTCTGAATCGAAATGGTATCTTTCACTTCAAATTTTCTCAATAATTCAAACTTTATTTTTTTAAAATAAATCGAATCAGTAAAATTTTCTGTGGTTAAAATTTGCTTGCTACCGGATACACAAAAAACGTTTTCCGATATCTCTTACCGTTTTGTCTACAGGTGGGTGGGTCACCTAAAAAAAGCTACCTAAGTGATCGACAGTAGAATTTTTTTTCGAAATTTTTATCAAATTACCTGAGAAAAAAGATTGAAGTCGCATTATATCGGTGTAAAGGATTTGCAGAAATCTGACAAAAATTATTAAAATCCCGGCAAACTAAGATGAATTAAAAAAAATTATTAGTCTATATTGTAGTGAATTTTTTACAAAATAATATAGGCATTATGAATTTTCGGATACGTTGGATATACGGTATACTTCAATTGAGAGAAAAGCAGCAGTGGGTTTTATAGCATTAAACGATTGGTTTTAAATATTTCTAGAAATTTATCAATTTTATATAATTTAACCCCGTAGTGTCTTTTGCGCCATCCGGGCGCATGGCCTTTAACGGCAATTAGACTCTTAATCATGTATGAATGAAAAGTTTACAAGTGATTCGATCGGACTATTGAATAATTGACGTTGTGCGTTTTTTTCGAAAATTTTACTGTATTACAGTACTTATTTTTTGCAAAAATTGTAAATCTAAAAAAAGCCTTTGAGCGGGACCAAGAAAAAAATTCTAAGACTTTTTTCCCATAACACATAGCCTGAACATGATCACGTGAACGATATTCAAGGAATAGGTTGGCCAAAATAGTAGTGTTTTTCTCAAAAATTACGTAAATCAATTTTTGAAAGAAGTGAAGTGGTTTTTAGAAGTTTTTAGCTTTTTTTTCCATTACACCAAAGACCAAAAACGATCACGTGACTTCAAATTAGGAAAATAAGTTTTGATTCAAGTGATAATTAGCGGAAAATTTTTTTGGGCAATAAACACATAATTAAGATTTTGAACATAATAATATT